>JAODTR010000015.1:3418278-3431476 GCA_025399935.1 Amblyopsis rosae
TGGGGTCCCTTGCTGAAGCTGCTGCCCCCGCGACCCGACTCCGGATAAGCGGATGAAGATGGATGGATGGATGGTTTATTTCCTAGCACAGCAGGATTTAGTTGTACTCTGACTGACGTTCACAGACGCCCCTCACCCAGACACTCCAGGGAGCTGAGTCATGGAGACTCTTTTTCTGTTGGGGGGGTTTGGGGTTCCCATCTGTCTTAGGGCCATAGGTCACCATGACCACCATTTTGGCAGCTGTGGTGTCTTGATTGGAAACGAGAGCATTTTCTCTTTGTAAGGAAAAATTTGTTACTCCCAATTTCCTATGGAGAAGCCACTACCAGGAAGCCCCCTCAAGATCACCCACACATACTGAATCAGCCTCATCTGTCATATTTAATAACAGGATCTCTTTTAACTTTAGTTAACTTTTTTGTTTTTATGAAATATATAGTTTAAAGATGATAAGGTGATAATTGAAATTATGAATGTACAGGATGCTTTAGATTTGCCTCTCTGTATTGGATATTAGTGTGCTACAAATACATGGTTACTGTATGTATTTTATGGTATTGTATAGGGAAAAGATGGTAAAGAAACACTGCTTTCTGTTCCATCACCATGGAAAATATCTGTGATTTCCACAACTACTGTACAGTGAAGAAAGAAAGTGACCAACAGTTTGCCAAGTTATCCTGTGCATGTTTTTGTTAGAATCTTTTCCCTTGGTTATGTTTGATTATGAAATTCATTTTTGAGAGTGTTTACTATTGAGCTAATATATTAGATATTGATGGTAGGGATAACATGCTTCATCTAAATGTTCCACTGTGAAACTCTGAAAGTAAGAGGATTTCAGTAAGCAACATATTTCACCATGAAGCATATGTCCAAATATTTTAATTCCATGGTGCCCCTGTGCAGACTAACATTAACTACCTACCAGGTAATTATTTAGAAAATATTAGTGCTTGTTTATAAAAAACCGTGTCCCAGACAAAATTATGGACTCATAAGGCTTTATTCTAACAGAACAGAATCCAAAAAGGTTTAGTTATTCTAAATGACTTTCATTTTACATAGAGCAGCTGATTGCATAAATACACTGCTCCTCATCATAGACCACATCAGAAGACTGACTGTGCTAACACGCGGCACAAAGTTGGGGCCTCCTTTCCATCCTCCAATGGAATCACATGTTCTGCATTTGCAGGACACTATGATGCCCCAGAGAAATCATGTATTTTGTCAGTCACCATAATTATTGCCACAGCAGCTGGTGAGGATAAAATGTGTATAACTGATTTCATCAGGTTTTTCTTGATATAACGCATGCCAGATTAATCTACATTGTAAACAAACTTGTGGTCCACTCGTTATTGAGAAACCAACTAGAAGATGCAACAGGCACTGCATTTCAACATTGTTTTGCTTGCACTGTAATTTTCAATTGAATTAAATTGAATTTGAAATTCGAATTTTAATCAAAAGGCTTTGTATGACAGAAAAGTGTTTTATGAGAAACACATGTGCCACAGCATACATTTGAGACATTCTATTGTAATAAAATATTTCACAGCTGCCTGGCAACACATCCACTGAAAAACTGGGATAAACACAATAAACATTTGAGTGTTTTGACAAACAAAGAAAAAGAATATGGAATCAGTCAAATTGAACTGTTCTGTGTCCGAATTGATATATTATGTAACCATTCACACCCATGTTTTTTAATTCATGTAGATTCAAATGTTCCTAATTTTCAATGTATACAAAGATTATTTTACCCTGACAAGTGCAGTACACACACCTACAGATAGCACCGCATCTGGTACGAGTCTGTCTTCACTATAAATACACCAGGACAGCTCACACTTCAACAAGATCAGACATTTCACAAACATCAACAAGACCTTTGGTGGGATAGGCTGAGCACTGTCTTTTAGTGAGCTCCACAGCTGGGCTCTTTATGTGGCATTTCCTGCACAAGTGGGTGAGCCTTGAGCCAGGATGACAGACATTGGCAGTGTAGGTGTCGTAAATAGCTTAACGACTTTTATCTCAAAACCCCAGAGATAGAAAAGGCAAATCTGAAGCAATGGGATTCTTACAAAGTCTGGGCTTTGCTTGGATCATGAGAGGCAAAGCAAGTCCCCAAGTCTGTGGTTATGTTGTAGTGTTTAACAGAAAATACTGTTGTATATATTAAAGCCATATCTCTTGTCTTCACTTAGTGTGATTTGTCTGGTGGTAATTGTATCCTTTTGAGTGAAAATATGATGTTATCTACTAAATAAGCAGTGTTTCCCTGTACTGGTCGGCCTCTTCATTGCGCTCATTAAACACATTCAAAGTGAAGAGCTGCTTTGCTGTTGCATTTGGCATCTCTGTCTGTGGAAACCTATGTCTTTGTACAGAATGTTTGCCCTTTAAAGAGGCCCTCCTCTTTCAAGTTCAAAAAGACTGCTTCATTCCTTCCTCAAGTGTTGGCAAGCCATGAATCAATGCCGCCCGCTCAGTAATGGGTGCCTTCTAAAGCAAGGCATATTGTTTATGGTTGTCACCCAAATGCACAGCTATTTTCCTTTCAAACATGGCTGGTAATTAGGGTTGTTGTAGAATTGTAAACTCATGTTAGGTTTATTCCACTCAAGGCGTGTGAAAAATCAACATCCTTATGTATTATGCAACAAGAAGGCAACCTGGTCTTCAATTTAATGTTGTGAACGCTGAATATTAATTACAGGCATAGGTTAAAGCTGCCCTCTGATCTTCCTGAGGGGTGAGCAAGAGAAGGAAGGCTTTCTGTAGGGATCACATCACTGATTTCAAACGTTGCTGTCAGCTTTGCAAATGATGCATGGTACAAGCCAAGAATTGGGCGACACACATGGTTTTGCGTCGCAGTTTTCCTTTATTGTTACTCTGTGATCCAGTTGACCTTTACAAAAGTTACGTTTAACAAAAATACAGATTCTTTGTTGATTTTGGGCTTGGATCATGACAACATACTGTACAGCGCACTACTGCAGCACATAATTCTAAAGAAAACGTTCCACATATATTTTGATGTGCTTCTGCATGCACGATTTCTATCATTTGACTATGATCCCAACAATTCACATATGTGTTTTCATAGGCCTCCTAAATGTTCATGTTGCTTCTCAATTCTTTATAATTGCTTTTCAATGCAGGGTTCATTTTACTATAGTGCACAGTTTGCCAATGCATGGTTCAATTCTTTTAACATGATGTTATTAAAACCTCATAAAGCCTTGTGTGCCTGATAAATGAATGCAAACAAATCATTGTGAATTGAGAAGATTCAAGGAAAATGTCTCACAACTCAGTGTTCAATGCACCAGAAACTGGTGTAACTCACTGGTTAAAATATGAACTTTAACCTTTTTTCACCATGCATGTTTTGTATCAATGGGTTTGCAAGGTTATTAATCTGTTTCTGTCATAATAATGGTTTATGGTTTTAAAAGGTATATGGAGACATGTATGTTATAGACATTTGAAATCTCTGAGAATTTTCTGTGTATAGAAATGTTTTATCCACATAAGCCTGTTTAAATGTGATGTTCTCCCACACAAGCCTATGTACTGCTGATGAGAGATTTACATGACAAGCAGGGCTCTCTTTCCCATGTCATGGTGTAAAATGTATTTTAATTTATTTTACAGATTTGTCTCTTTTATAGGTAACATTTTCCAGATGTGTAATTTCCTTACCTGCAGGCATTATAACACTATCAAAATATACATCAAATGTATTGTGGATACTGAGATGCCACATTAAAGGGTGCGTCCCACATTGCGAGGATGTGACAGCTACTAAAAGAAAAAATTACAGATCTGGTCCCTGTCTGCCGATCTTTCCAAATAGGACTTTTCCCATGTCTGCTTGTGTCTGTGATCTTGACCTCGATAGCACGCCTCCGGTTGTTATCTCTGGCATTTTGCTTGGAATTCCCCCTCAAAACAGCCTTTCCCCTCCATTATAACAAATTAAATGGTCACATATATAGCTCTCAACAGGCTGGAAAATATTCTCTTATTAGGCAGAGCTAATGGATATATGGCTGTGTAAGGTCTGGTGAAATATCAGCTGAATCTCTTTATATAGATTTAAAGTGTCCAATTTTTGTTATAATTGATAAAACGTCACACAACAGTAGGGTCAGTCCATGCAAATCTCATCTTGAAAATGTCCCAACTCATGCACTGTACATTATCACGTTTGATTTCAAAAGAATGTTCAAAGTTCGGCCCACCCTGACCTGAGTTAATGCTTTGGTTAATGAAGGTCAAATGAAATATGTCTGGTTATTCAAGACGTATTTAGTGTACATTGTATATGAAGTATACCAATTAAATGTATGTTGTATAAGTGAACCGGGGTTATGTCGAGAACAAAATGTTATGTTAATCTAATCAACATGCAACCTATTTTGATATTTGGTAGAGATTAATCAGCTCGCTATTAATACACACTAGCTGGGGTAAAGAAAACACTTGTGTTCAAAAATGCTACATTTTCAGTAGTTTTATTGAAAAATGCCTCTTCTGTTTCAGAAATAAATAAGAAAATAAGGCTGCGGAATTCACAAATGTGCAGTTAAAACATGAGAAAAGCAATTCTATGTCCATAGTCTTGCAAGAAAATCCCAAATGCATTGACACAAAACAACTATATTCTGTTTAAGAAATCCTCACTAAATGTACAACACAGACATGCAATTCCAACTTTGGTTAAAATCAGCTGTGAACTGTTATCACACATCATTTGGATTTCAGGACATAAGAATTTACACTGAGCAATCTCTTGGAGGTGTACTAAAAAGTGTTAAACTATTGTCCAATGCTGTCAAAATACTGTTAATGATTTACATTTGTGTTTATAAAAAAAACACATACATGTTCTTAAAGGATTGAGATACATATACAGTACATACCATTGACATATTTGCTGATTTTCACATGATTAGTGCAGTACACATAGGATTCCGATTAACATTCGATGCAGTTATATTACAAGCAGAGACACTTAAGGGAACATTTAGCAAGCACACAGGTTTTGTAATGAAACATCTTGTTTTGTACTCATCTTGCTAAACTTTTTCACTATGGCAAAAATATACGTTCAATAAAGCTAAGGGTATCAAACCCATTACGTTTTTTTATTTATTTTATATAACACTCTGAAAACTCCTTTTCGTGTCTATGATGCTATTTTTCATTACCGTCTTGTGGATGCAACCTTTTTCATCGCTGATCTCGTGAATAACCAGTTGACTGTATTGTCTCAAATTCTTCTTCTTGCTCCACAGGTATAGACACTACATCAGGCTCAGGTTCGTAGCGGTTAGCTAGAAAATATTTGGTTTGGCCAATCAGAAATATGTTCTTCCTACAATAGGTCTCTACATGCACAAATATTTAAGCGGTATTGCACTATGCTGTCTACTTCACAAAATGACTACAATTAAACTATTATATAGTTTTATAGTCTTTCCTGGGAAGTCAGAAGAGTTTCATTGCTCTCTCAGTAATCAGAAAAAACAATGGAGAATAAACATCTGAATGTAAAACTACTAGAAAATGCAATGAAGTGAGGAAATTTACAAAAACACCCACTGAGGTATTAGATAATAATGGTACATAATTAGAGAGAGACAAAAACAAATTAAATATGGAAATGGCAGAATAGCAACATTTAGCACTGACATCAGGAAAATGATGATTAAATGTACAGATGGTACGTGCTTCACTCGTGTCATGAGTGCTGACTGTAACTCACATAAGGCATCTTAAAAAAGAGGTTATGCTGGTAGTAAGTAAGCAGAGGGTTATAAAGCACAAGCTCAATACAGATGTTAACTTAATTTTTAGAGGAAACTTTGTGGTTCGTACATCATTTACAGGCAAAACGTTTATTTACATGTCACCTCCACATTAACACTGCCCTTGGTTGTAAAATCCACTTTGTTAGTAGTTGTTTGGGTGTTTGGTTTTGTGCATGCTCCTTCCTTGGTAGAAACTCTTTCTCTCTGTGTTTCTCTATTTCCCACCGGGCTTTGGTTCAAGATGCATACAGGCCAGTAGGCTGCCATCACTGCAGCTTGTAGCTGTGAGCTGATGTTAGTGCCAGTCCATTACTTTGTTTGTTTTGTTAAAGATTTGTTTCAGAATTGTTCATTAATTATGTCCATGGCGGTTATCCTTACATGCCCCTTAGCAAATGGGCAAACATCTCAGAAACAGGACTTCAAAGTGTAAACTGCACAGGCGGCTTAGAAAGTGTACTATGCTGAACCTGAAAATAGTTCAAAGATGGTGTGAGTCTTTACAGAACAGTTATAAGTTATGTGCATTCCATACTCTCGTGATATATCAGTAATCATACACTACTTGGTAGAACGCTGAACATGCCAGTTCCAATACTTTAAGAAATGTATGAACTTCATAAAATGTAGGGGTTCTCAAGAAATCCTCAAGAAAAATGTACACTAAACTTGAATCATGGAGCTTAACATCCGTCAAACATTTCTCACATTTTGAACAGAGAGAACCCTTACATCCTCATCTCCATACATCATCAAAGCAAAAGCGCGTAAACTTGCAAAATGTAATTAGTGTGCATACACTTAGTCCCGCCTCTAACACTGTGCCATGCATGCCCTACAGAGTAGCAAGCGTACCTGTGTATCCTTGTCCATTGTAAGGAATTCCAACACACTGAGAGGAATCGCAGTACCCTGGGGGGCCAGGGGGTCCCCTCACCCCAGGAGTACCCTGACGCCCTGGAGGGCCACGGGGCCCAGCGGAGCCTGAGGGGCCCGGGGAACCTGTTCTCGACTCGCCCGGCGGCCCTGCAGGTTAGGGGGGGAAAGGCAGCACACTTTCAGAGGGCTCTCCTATGTCAAGGGAGCCAAGAAGGAAACCCGCTGACATCACCAGTAATTCTCCAGTGGAAAAAACCCACAGGGGTGACATCAGTTTGTACCTCTGTAATTTAAATATTTAGACCACTCAAAATGAAAATGTTGAGAGTCAAGGGCTCTGTAGAGTTACCCCCGGCCCCGTCTGTCTAGACGGAGAAAACCCACAATGGAATGTCACCCCCCTTCTCTGTCTCTCACTGACGTCCTTAAGTAAGCCCATGTGTTGTCAATAGCCACCAAAGAAAGCATATTGTGTAATACCCCCCCCCCTTCCCCCCCACACACACACACACGCATTATGGACTACATCCTACTGTTGCTCACTATTGTCAATTCATTCACAGAAACATGCCTGCCAGTGTATGGGGGTTTGGCGTTAGAGCAGTATAGATTATGAGACATAATGGATATCAATAGCAGATGAGGACCAACTCACAGCTTCTTCCGCATATCTGTAGATAACTTTGACAAATCTTTGTCAGAGCTGAACAATAGAGCTTTTGAGTCTAAAAACATCCAAGCGATGGATGTAATGTTGAAGGTTATCCTACTAGAAATGTGTGAATGTACAGATAACCCACACACACACACAAATCCATATGGAAAGTTAAGAATATGTTTGGACTGTTCCCAAAGTTGTTATGCACACAGCTCTCCTTCGTGATACAAATAGAGGTAAATCTTGTCATGTAATTGGAGTCTGTCATAATTGTTCTAGATAGGAATAGAAGGGTCAAATTGTAGACCTGGATTTGAACTGAGTGGAAGAGCGTTTTTTGTTGGGTCTAACAATGTTAGACCCATACTGCAGAACAATTTTCAACTGTAAGCCTTCAAGAAGATGCTTGTGCTTCACGCTTTGCCAAACAGGAGGTGGGGCATAGCAGCCTGCATAACAGGAAGACCAGACTAAACGCAAAGTGTCAGCTTTACCTTGTGGACCACTTGGTCCTCTCTGCCCTCTCTCTCCCAGTCCAGGAGAACCTCTCTCTCCCTTCTCTCCAGATGGACCTAGAATCCAAACCAGATGAAGAATACAGTATATTAAAGCATCGACGTGGAAAGCCTGTTTTCTGAAACCTGAGTTGAGATTGTATGTGCAGAACATATCGTAACAGTTATCTGTGACGAAGAAATATCTGCTCACACCATCATCAAATCACAGAGGGCTCTAATGTTGCTATTGGCCACTGGAGGTGGAGTGGTAAAATGATGAGGTCCCACACTCCCACACTTTGGGGGCTTTGGATTCATTACTTAACTCAATGGCACTATGACAGCTACTAGCAGTAACTCCTCTCAACCAAGGGATTTATTTGGGATTAGAGGAAAATCTATAATAAATCTCAGGTATTATGTATATATCTATATGCTCACTATGTATCCTGCCCAAAAAGGGATGTTTAAAAATACCAGAAATCTTAAAAAGCTTAGATCTTTACAAGTTACCCAGGCAATGCAATAAAAGCCCTATGGGTCTAACCGCCGCCATCAACACTGATTCATAACATGAAAGAACATCAACATACCTCGCTCTCCTTGATTTCCCGGTGAACCTGGACTTCCAGGGAAGCCAGGCCGGCCGCTCTGTCCAGGCTCGCCACGAGGCCCCTGGTTGCCAGGAGTGCCAGGGGCACCAGGTGGTCCTGGGGTGTTGCTACGGTAACCAGATGGAATCTGGTTGAGCATCATGTCGATTCTACTCATTTGGCCTGCGTGAGAAAAATAATGGTATGGTTTGTAAGGGGTACATAATTTTTATGAGTATAATAAAGTGCCTTTTAGACTTAAAGGTTTTTTGCTCACCGTTCACAAGCTGTTCACAAACTTGTCTGGCGATGGAACGCATCATGTTTTGGGACGCAAAGTCTCCCTAAACAACAAACACATTATGTTTAGAGAAAATGGTAATTCTTTTCTCATGTGGCACAACTACGATCTATGAACTATGATCAGTCTCTCATAACCCAAACACAGTACATACCCTTTCTCCCTTTTCTCCTTTTATGCCAACTGCTCCCTGTTAAGGACAACCACAAAATCAATACCAACGCTGATTTCTACAGCAACGTCGTTATATTGCATGACTGCATAACAATGAAGCAGCATGAGGAAAAACAAAAACAGCTCACAATGGGAAGTATGAAAACCTCCTATTCCATTCAGGCAGTATATAGTTGAGTTATCACTTCACTAGCATAGTAAGGTGGAAGTAATTCACAGATACGCAGTACATACTGGATTGCCTGTGTCTCCTTGTTTTCCTGGTTTTCCTGTGATTCCAGGGTTTCCAGGGTTTCCAGGATTTCCCTGAAAGAAGCAGTAGTCATTTTGATCTCGCGTTACTGCACAGAGAACAGTTAACCGCGGCTCATTATTAACAGTGGCGTAATAGGCTATATGATTGTTCAACATGTGCACTGGAGGCGTATTCTACGACGTGCCAAGAAATCTGATGGGAGGTGGTGGAAACAACCACCACAGCCTGTTAATGGCCATTTCAACAGAATGTATCCCCATACATTTTTCAGTGGCATTCGTAGTTGTATATAATTATATTTGTGGTACAGGAAGAGGGTCACGCACTACATTACAAACATGTGTTAGGGGATAGAAGCTCAAAAGGCTGGAAAACCACCAATACGGTAGGTGTAATCACGATACTAGCATTCTACCCTGTTGGCATCAGGGCATGATTACATGACACCCAACACCTCAAAACACAGTGAAAAGAGAGATAGAAAAAAGATGGCGGCTTCAGTCTCCTTCTAGTGCAGGGGCCTGCAGACTACAGTCTCTCTCTTTTATGTGCTGTTCCAGTAGAATGAGCATGAGGTACCAGCAGGGGAAGTATTCAACATATATCTGAAACAAAACCCCTCTCCAAGGAATAGTTAAGTCTATGTACAACACACACACACACACTCACCATTGGCCCTGGTGTGCCTCTGGGTCCAGATTGCCCCTCCTTTCCTGGTGGTCCCTGTGCAAAAACAACAACATCGTACAATACTCTTGTGAATTATTGAAATATTGGTATGAGGATGGATGCTGCTTTTAAATGGAAAATGCTGGAACATAAACTAAGATGGGGAGATGTTATACAGGTATGTGACAACAGTGGAACTCAATGGGGTTGGACTATGAAAGTGGTTAACACACATCATAACTGTGACAATACAATATTGAATACACAACAAGGATACTCAAAGGATGTTCAAATGCCAACAGTAGTTACTGTATTATCACTGTATTAATACTCAAAAATGTTCAAACAGTTTTGCATTACTAGTTCTGTTTCTAGTGAACTATTATATTATATACACTATATGATATAGTGGTAGTTCCATGATTCTAGGAGTGAGAAAACATTTAAAACTCATTCATATTATCTGCAGTTCAACTAATATATAACCCTACCCTTGCTCCGGCTGGTCCAACAGGGCCTAGTGGTCCAGAAGGTCCAGGTGAACCCTGAAAAAAAGGTAGACACGCTTAATCAAATGCTAATGGTGAAGAACAACACAGTTCTACAGCTCCCAAATGAGTCTGTAAAACAGCAATAAAACACACAGCAGTTTCCCAGCGATGTAGCCAAAGTCTATACAAGATGAACATTCCACTTCTGTTGGTGCACTTTATTTTTGACCATGCCCCAACGTGATGGACTATCTGACATATCTGGTTCCCTACAACACAAATGAAAAACCTATATATTTCTTCTAGGTTTACTTCCGAATATAAGTATGTGATGCAAATCCTGGATTGAGGTCTCAACTCCATTGTCTGAATATACGTATTAAGAAGCCAGAATAACTACTGACAAAGCGTTAATGGTTGTGAGACGGGAGCCTGCCGAACTACTAGGTCTTTATAGCCAAGAGATGGCAATGAAATTCCAAATCACTCCAAAATGGACTTCATATACCGTAGCAATCTTTTGATGGTGCCAAAATAACTAATGTGAAATTTGTTACAAATATTAGACACTGCCAATTTTTGCTACACATCTGAGGTTCCATTATTTTAGACATAGTCTTCCATTGTCTTTGGACTTTATGCATCAATGATATTTAAAATCCCCAAAAATAAACCCCACTAAAACACATTGACAAAGTGAACTGGAGCTTTCAAAGTTACAGTAATCCAATTGTAGGGCCTGATGATATGTCATCTTCCATCATGATTTTTTTAATAAAGTAGTTATCTTTAATTCAAAAGGAAAAAAAAAACATATTCCATTTCTCATCTCCCATTGGTAAAAAAAACATTTGTTCCATAATGATTTAACCGCATCACTGCCCGTCACCTGTATGTCAATCAGTAGATTGATTTGAGCAACCAGGCCTCCCTGGGGATACCATGGTCTACCTCCCACCCAGAGTGTGGTTTCAACCCCACCATGTGGACTGCTTCCAGACTCCAGTAGCAATGCTCTTTTTCAAGGATAGTCTCTTAGGGTTCCTGTTCAAAAACCACAGCTGGTGAGGAGATGCAGAGCAGTACTCACTTGACGTCCTGCTAGGCCTGGGTCTCCGGGATCTCCCTTTGGTCCAGGGCGACCCTGGAAGAGGAGGAGACAGGTTAAGACCACCTACTGTAGGTAAATTGACTGCTCTGGTCTGTGTCTTATTCAAGTCTGCAATTAAAAACATGAGAGTTGTCCATCTGTAATGGCTAAGAAAAAGAAAATAATAACCATAGCGATGTGGATGTGCTATATTTTTCCAAACACTGCATTTAGCTATTTACACATGAGCACTGCTCACAATTAAAGCTACTGAAACTGGGCCAGTTGTTCCATTCATTTAGGGAGAACCGTAACCTTGGAATAAGACCCTTTGCTTTATGAATAATGTGACTGTCAAAAATGACCGCATGTCATTTTTGATGTAAATAATGGGTGTAATGTGTTGGAGGTACACTTACAGGTTCTCCAGGTAGAGACAGTCCATTAGGGCCCTGCGGGCCAGGTGGTCCCATTGAGCCTGGCAGTCCTTGTTCACCACGTGGGCCCATTTGACCCTACAAGTTAATCCAAAACAATACTGTGTATATCAAACCCAGCTCTCACCAGAATCAAAGATCAGCAACAGTGTGAACAAATGGGTTTGCACACCACTTACAGGATCCCTTTTAAATCAAGCTGAAGCTAAATATACAGCACCATTTGATAAGTGAATTCAGATGTGTTTTTTTTTTGGTATACAGTATGTTAATGTAAACTGAACAGATGAGCAGCAATGCCTTCTGACATACCACAGCGGTCCGTTGAAGCTGCCCAGACGTTTCTTTACAGTGAATGTAAACAGGCCAACTTGGTCCTGAACTGCATATGCGATGCCCAATTTGTGTATGATGGACAATTTAACTTGACTATACTAATGAATTCCAGCTCTAGATAATCAATATTAAGAATGGAAAGAATGCTAGAGAAGCGTTTTAACATGTAACTTACAGCGGGGCCAGTTTCTCCTCTGTCTCCACGTGGTCCTTTAGTCCCTGGGCTACCCTGGGAGGGAAAGGAGCAGAGACAAGTCAGAGTCAGAATGAGTGTTAAAACAGGAGTAGCTTCTAGAGGCCTGGAAAATCCAAGCCCGAAGAAATCCTCAGTAGGGCTTAGCAAGGTAGCTCGGCACGCATATTCCAGACTTCTCCTCAAGGCTTTCTGCTGATGTTTTTCCGAAAGGCATTTATCTTTTGACACTTCTCCCATAGTCCGCCCGCGCATCACTGCATGCCATTGGTGTCATCCCACTTACAATTACTCCTTCCAAGGGAAAAGAAAGTCTGAACAGTAAGTGCTTTATGTCTACGTAGGCTCAAGCTGAACACCAGGCAGGTGAATATCATTGGCTGGGCAGACCTGCACAGTAGATAGGTACACCTGCCTATCTAGATCATCATAGGTCAGGTAATAATCATCATCAACACATGGCGAGATATGAGTAGGGATGCGTCATGTCTTTACCGAGGGTCCAGGGGGTCCCTGGGGGCCGATGCTGTCCTGAGTGCATGTGCAGGAGTGGGGAAGGGAGGGGCACTTGGCCTCATCTCGCTAAAATGCAAAGAAGAGGAGATAAGAGAGGTCACAACACAAATGTATTTACAAATATACAGTACAGGAAGACTATTTGAACATTCCTTGTAATCAAAAACATAATTCTAACTAATGACTGACAATGGCCTCTCCGGGAACCATCACCTTATCGTGGTGGAGAGGTTTGTGTGTCCCTATGATCCTGAGAGCTGTGTTGTCT
>JAODTR010000015.1:3434067-3460758 GCA_025399935.1 Amblyopsis rosae
GCCTCGAGATCCCCCAGTCAGAGCTTTCCAATGTGGCTCGGGAAAGGGAAGTTTGGGGTCCCCTGCTGGAGCTGCTGTCTCCGCGACCCGACTCTGGATAAGCGAATGAGGATGAATGGATGGATGGACAATGGCTATATAAGCAATCACTCACAGAATGCATATTTGATGCAAATATATACAAAGTATTTAAAATTGGCTAACTGCACATGTATCCGGCATTAACCTGTCAAAAATGAATGTGATGATTTACTGTCTGCTCTGTGATCAGTAGGAAGACTTGCACTTGTTTTCACGTAATTGCAACGGCAAAATGGCAACACACACATTAGTGTAATTACACAGGATGCAGTGTTCTATTCACTTCAAATGAGGCATGTTTAATTTCAAATAGCTGCTTATTTTCCAGCCCTACTTTTAGCTTAATGACTCACAGCAGCTTTAGGTATCATAAGTATCATAAATTAGCCTCTGGAGGAGACAAATGTCTTAAAATAGTTCTACATTCATAATCGTGAGTGATGGAGAACAGCAATTAAAAAGAACGAGTTAATCTGACTTCCTATTTCATCCATAATCAGAAATGATCAAGCATGTAAAAGGTATCTGGAGATAATGCACTTTCAAAAAAGGAGCCTAAATTTACAAGGCCGGCTCCAAAGTGTTCATAAACACAGATTGCTCATACCATAGAAGGCAGGTCACAGCACTTGTCTCGATTGGTCCAGCCTAAACTGCAGACAATGTCAAACATCTGGAGCTGGAACTGCACCACAGAGAAAGGCAGAAACAATGTGGGACATTACAAATGGCCTCCATTGAAGATGAAAAGGCACAAAAACAGACAAATGCTAACTAAGAGTGAAACCCTTACAGAGATTGGAATAAGATGTTTCTTATTAGCCATTAAAAAGAATCATTGGGAATTGTTATGTCTTAATTGATCTTAAATATGCGCAACATTGCTTGGGTATGAATACACCGGGCATCTTGTGTGAAGCTCCTCCAAGGTTGTTTTTCACATTTTATCTTGCATTTGGTTTTCACTTACTGTTGCAGACTGCCTCTTCGCGCCTCCGGACATTGCCATCTTGCCAAGCACTTCATAGCCATCCAGTGAGATGTTGCTGGCTGCCTTGATGGGCTTCTCTGCCACCTCCTGGCAGTCCACATTGAGCTTGACTTTTTCAGGGGAGATGGTGATGTGAAGCTGTGGGAGAGGATGCAGGGCACTGTTAATGCAACATGCTAATCTTTATAGCCAACAGCTGGAATGCGGCACTGTGAATCCTAGATGCTTGACAATTTATTGGAGCTGTGAAACAAAGTTGGACACGTTTGTTTTTGGAATGGGCCAAATAGCATAGAATGTGCTTCCCTAAGGGTAGGGACAACCTCACTGAACCAATCATAAGTATGTCCTGTAATATAAAGATGATGGCGTATTTTACCACAATTACTTTATTTGGGGAATTATTTAGTACTGGAGAACTTTGCCAATCAGAGATGCTGTTATTTGTTCCTCAGAGTGGTTACTGCTTTGACTTAACACACATGTGTGATTCTTCAGAGTAATGGAAGACTGAAAAGGAAAATACCCAAACGTTGCCATTTCCATAGCCTTAAAACTATAGGCGGTGATTGTATAACAACACACAATCAACAGGGTGCCAGGTTTTGAGATATCCTGCCCATGCAGGGAACTCTATTCCACATCTTTAAATTATATCATTTTGTAATGCACCATCAAAAGTGCTACACTTTCCATACATTACTGTAACAGTGGCAAAATTTCCCCTTACTGAACAGTCTGAAAAGCTTTCTTTCTGTATTTAAAAAAATAAAAAAGCAAGCTTACATTTCTCTCTATAAAGCCTTACCAACCACAGGCTAGGCAATAACTCTTGGCAACCAATCACAAAATTACAGTTGACTTCCTTGGCAGCGGTATACACTATCGGGAGGACCGGGACCGCAGGAGCAGGGGGTGTCAGTTATGTGGGTCCTGGCATGGATAAGTTATACCCTGATGCTCTTGAGGGTGTACCAAAATAACTCTGGTTCTGTAAATAATGTCTATGTATATATTACCTCATCCACCAATACGTAAACAGCATGAAAACACAGTAACTGGAAAGTCTCTGGGAAATAATGTTTTGTAAAAAATAACATGCTATTGACCATTGCTACTGTACCTGACATAATGTGTTATTAACGACATTGTTGACACTTACATCGGTGTAGAGATGTAAGAGAATATTTGATTACTATATAGACATGCTAGCAATTTGTCTATATAACAATGTCCATGTTAAACAGATCAGGACACACAGTAGACAGTTTAGGCTCCACAAAGTTGGCAGCTTGTGTACTTAAACATACAAAAACATACAGTCTGTATTATAATACATTTAGCTGAAGTTAGCATTATAGTAAATAAAATGTATTTGTTTGTTTATTTGTATAAATAAAGATGATGTCCCACAGATGGGTAAACCAAATACAGTATATAGAATAAAACATGAATGGAAATGCATGCCATGTGTAATCTGCTGCTGATGGATCAAAATGTAATATCAGTCTCTAGTGTGGTTTCTTGGGTCATTAACGCTCCTTAGCCAGTTTATAGAAATGAGACTTGCTACCCAGAATAAATGTGGGACATTCTCCCAAAAAAAGAACAAGAATACAAAGAGTGCAGTCAGAAAACTCGCTGGCAAAGTGTCTGGGCCTGCAATTGCCATTTGAATAAATAAGACAGCATTATAAAATGGTTTAGCTTCTCACTCACTCCGGTTTATTTGCATGCAACTAGGGCAGTCTTAGAAAATCTTCACTGATCAATGATTCTTTCAAACAATATAGTTACTATTGATTTCAGGATATTGGGTGTGCATTTTAAAAAGGCTAAGCCTCTGAAAGGCTCAAACGATCTAGGCTCTGAGCTCTAACCTCTGAACACAAACAACTTCACAAAGGCACAAAAGGTTGTCCACTCATGTTAGAAAACTTACACCCCTAGTAAGTAGGGGGCATTCCCCAGTAGGCTAGCAATGGTATGTCCGCTAAAGGGTTTCCTAAGAGCTTTTCCACATGTTAAACTGCTGAACCAGGGTTTTCTTTATTTCCTTGCCTGAGGAAAAAAGGTTAGGTAAACCTGCAGATTCATCCTACACACTTAAAAGCAAAACGCAAAGAGCAAAAATAACGACGGCAAGAGAGAGAAATATCATGGAATATCATGGAAAATGCTGTATCCCAGAATGACCAATTAGGAATAACTTCACATGTATGTCTCAACCATAAATATATCGCTGTAAAGCTTTGTCACAGTACCTGCACATGAAGATGCAGTGAGATGGTCAGTAACTCAATTTTTTGGGGTCAACATATACTAACAAACTGCAAACATATGGTGTTACACACAAGCTGACATTTGTGACATACCACGGCACTGACCAACAGCTGGTCTATGTGGCTTCGGCAAACACACACTTTGTTTTCATGTGAAACTCTTTCAGAAACCGCTGACAACCAATAAATGCACACCAACACAGCAGTTGGCCATGGCACTCACTCAACAGACCAGTAAATAAGCAGGTAGGCAGACTGCTGCAGACACGCAGCACAGGGAACAGGAAATACTGGACCACAAGATAGCCACCCAGGCTACATTCACGCTATTGGCACCACTGCAGACCGAAAGGACACACACTCACACAGGCTGCCATCCAACTAGAACAGTGATGATGCCATGTCGGGTGACATCATCGACATCTAGTCTTGACCCAGCGCATTAGAACCAGTCCTCATTCCCGCTGTGATGAAGCTTAAATCTTAAGTCATTCTGGGTTAGTGTATAAATATACTGTGCCTCATTGTTCTACCAACTGTACCCTGCAGTGGTGGAGCAGTGGATGTTATATTTATACTGGCGCTTTAGGGTTGGAGTCAAGCAGTCTGAAGTGCTCCCATTCTATGTCCCCTGTGGGATTTCATGATCTACAAACACTGTATATCACAGTGACATGGCAAATACATGATGGCTAAACAATGTGTTTACAGCAACAGCTAGAACACCACAGAGAGTGTTATTTCAATAAACAAATGACATTGTGTCTAAATATTTCAGAGCTGTCGTTCACATTCCAGACTATTCTAGGAAGGCTGTTGTTGAGGATGTCTACAGTCATGACACAAAGGCTGACCATCTCAACTCATTCTCAGTTCAGACAAAGTCTCTCAATGCATGCAGTCATGCTGCAGTCAGACCTGCACAGGTTTGAGATTTCCATTTTTCTTGCGAGATCAGAAATCTGTTTGAGTAACACATTGCAGGATGTGTTCCTGAAATAGTATGGCACCCCACATACTGTAGTGAATAAATCCTGGCCACACTGTCATTAATTACAAATGAGTCAAACCCCAACAAAAATGTAATCCAATACACTCCTTACCGCTACTAAGATATGGTCTAAATGCAATAGTTCATTCTGTTCTGTTGAGGTCACTAAGGTTATAGTCTTCCCTCTACAACCTTTCCATTACCATAACTACCCCCTCCTGGACTCATTCATCAAATTCATTGCCCTTGGTCTACATAAACATTACGTCAAGATTTTATTATTTATACAAAAAATCCCAGACCTGCAATGTACAGGGAGACGAATATCAGCTTTATTTTACATGGACCAGAACCAGTCTATCTTAAGAGTAAACAGCGCCACAGCTAAATAAATACATAGAAATACAGATAACCACAAATGACATAAAAGCAAATCATAATTACAGATCATCTGGCCTCCTGGACTCAATGGTTTTCAATAGCGATTTAACAGCCTTTCCTTTAAGCTCAGCTCCAATATGGCGATCTTAAATTACCAATACCCCCATGGATCGTGCAGTTTTACCTTATGGAAGCTCCCATGGAAAACTCTCTTCACTTGCTCCTCATTAAAAGTGGCTCGCTGGATCTCTCCCCGGGTGTCCTTGTTGTAGAACGTGATTGTTTTGCTGGAAGCTGAAAAGAGGAGAAGCCATGATGAATCCCTGACAGTGTATTATGGAGTATCAGCACGCACAGTCCATAAAGGACTATAGAGCACACATGGCTGTAGTGCGAGTACAGGGAAAGAGCTACGGAGCAATCACTTCCACGTGAGACATTATCACCCGGCCATTTAGCACAGGCACTTGGTTGGACATGCTTCTGCATTCTGAAAGCCAAATGGGTCCAAAAGCCAAACCAAGACTCATGGGTTGATGTAACTCGTATTGAAAGATCAGCTATTTTGATGGCGTGATTCACTCATTCTTTGCACTGTGTACAGTATGTTCTACAGCATTCTAATAAATACTTTTATTAGGAGAGCGAGAGGGACTGGCAGTTGAGATGCATCAAAAGTGACTTCATTGCCTCACAAATGATGTCTAAAGTGAAGTTATTGGGGGGAAACTTACGGTTGAGGGTGACCCCGACCTCGGGGTTGTTGTTGCTGTTGGCGATCTGCCAGATATCAAAGGATTCAGTGGGCGTGTCTGGCAGGAGTCGTAGCAGCAGGATTATGGTGTAGGATGGAGGAAGGCCTTCAGGGTGGATTTCCCTGTTGGAGGTGGAAGCATAAAGACATGATGAAACACGGCGGCAGGAGACAACTCTTCATATCGGTGCTGGCAATGAGTGGCCACTCGCTGGGAGGCTGCTACATGTTGGAGCTATTGGGGAAGGGAGGGTGGGGGCTAGTAAGGAAATGAGCATTCCTGGCTAATGTAGTTCCAATCAACAGTACTCTATCTGTTGGAGCCAAGGCCCATTGCATCTTCTCAAGGGCCCCCCCTCTGCGGAGCTGTAATGTTGGATGGGCAGCGGCAACGCAAATAAATATTTCTAAGTGGGAGATCGCGTTGAGGCCCCCCTCCCACCACGGCTGCAGAACGTACAGTTTACTGTACATGCCTGCCGGGTCTTCCCTGGCCCCACGGACATTTCCTGCCCACTGAAAGTATTTACTGTCCCCTCGTCGTCTCCTTCAAAGTGATTCCACTTGTGTGCAGTAGGTTGACGGCTTAGCCCCCGCACACAACATGTGCATCATTATACGACATCATTAACAAAGTATGCTAAATAAGTGTGGATGCTCCAGGGTATGACAGTTTAACGGGGGCCTGTAAATAGCCAAAGGTTTTAACCTGGGGGTGATTTGTTTGCTCCCAATGTGTGGGACGGTGGGATTGCTCCACAGTTTCCATGAGCCGTTCTTACACCTCGTATTCTGCAAGCTGCAACAACACACTGCTGGCGTGTGGGCCACTGGGTGCAAGGGAGACCCCATAGAGGCCATTATGAATCGTTATTAATAATTACTGAAGGCTAGGCAGGATTATGGTGCATGGGAGAGAAGCACATATAGTGAAAGGGGCTAGGAACATGGAAACAAATAGTCTCCGAATGCTCATAGTTTCTCCAAAATCCTACACTCTCTCACACCCACACATATTCACACATACTTTGACCTCAGCTCTTACTTGGTGGGCTGGTTGAGAAAGGAGTTCTTATGCAGCCTGTAGGCGATGTAGCTGTTGAAGGAGCCCGTCTCCATAGAAATGCCGTTCATACCGGCGAACATCTTGTCTGTGATGTTGAAGGCCTCTAGCATCCGGAAGCCTGGAAGACACATGCAGAAGATTACACTATAGGTACTACATCTCCCACAGTGCATGAAGGCAACAGCGAGCCACAATTCCCTAACCGTATTGCTAATATACCACAATTCCTATGAAGGAGTGAAGTAATAGAGAGTAACAAGAAACAGGAACTAGGTTGACAGAAAGTCAGTTATAAGAGCCAATAATAATAATGTTATTTCCATAACTCATTCGACTGTGAATGTGTGCAGTTTGTTATATATTTTATACTTACCAGGTGTGGTGAAGCCATCCATGTAGATCAGAGGGCAAGCTGACAACAAATAAGGGCAGGAGTTAAAGAAAGAAGAAAGTGTAAAATAGTGTGATTAACATTATATGCCTTTGGTAATTCTCAGGCAAAATCGTATATTATCCCTCTTTCCTCAGTAGTTTTACAAAGCTTAAGTTATGCTATCTCTATAATATACGGCATATTAGAGTAACAGCAATGTGGACCGTTATCCCGGACTCACTAGAAGTTGCTGTTTCACAGATGAAGGTGATCAGGTTATCCTGAATCTTGGTAAAGGCGTCAAAGTCATCCACCACGAAGACGTGCCTCTCACTGGGTTTGCTGCCAATGTTCCTCAACTCTGTCATGTCCACATCGGCCACACCGACCACAAACACGCTGTAGCCTAGGGAAGCAAAACACAAATGCATGCATGCGTGCACATGCACACGCACGCACGCACACACACACACACACACGTAAAACAAAGACTATTGTTAAGCTTCAATCAGCCAAGGGCAGTTCCTTCGTCGTCGTGATTATTAAAGCTAAAGCAGTTCCTTCAAATCTGCCAACGAACATTGGCTAGGACAGAGGAAAACCAAACTTTGAAGTAAACACATTTCTGTTAATTCAAATCAGCTTTCTCACGTATATTCGCATACAACACATTCCAAAAACTCAAATATAATAATGAAACAAATGGGAAGAAGAGGCTTCGGCAAGACGTATACAATCGTACCGGCGTGTTGCAGTTTTTCAGCGCTCTTCTTGACCTCGTCCTGGGACCGCCCGTCTGTGACCACCACCAGAACTTTGGGGACGTTCCTTCTCATGCCGTTGTCAGTGGTGAACACCTTCTCGTAGACGTGCTTCAGAGAAATACCTGTTCACGGGAAGATAAACGCTGTCTCTTGCTGAAGGAAAGGATTTCATTGTTTATTGTTGTTTTACTCTATGTGATGCACCCTTAAGTGGTTGCACTGAAAACCTGAACTTAAAATAGATGTAAAAATACCTATAGGTCTAGCAGCTGCAATATTTTTAATTCCGATTTCTTATGATGTACCTGTCTTGGTGTTTCCTCCTCTGTAGCGAACCATCCCCAGCGCTGACAGCACCTTGCCCTTGTCATGATAGGTGTTCAGCTTGAACTCAGTCTTGGCATCGTCACTGTACTGCACAAATGACACCTGTACCAAGAGAGGAAGGACGGTAAGTAAATAAAAGACCAGACAAACACTGGAGACACTAGGTGAGCACATAAAGCAGTAGAGGTCTCACAGACCTGCATGCCACTGGAGCTGATGACGTCAAACGCTCCGGTCATGCTGAAGACAAACTGGATGACCTTGCTGAAACTCTCATCTCCGATACTCCAGGAACCGTCAATGAGGAAGACCAGATCTGCCTTGGCACCCTTACACACTGTGGTGAAAAAAACACAACATGGATGAGACAGGGTGGTTAATGGCAGTAGCAAAGGATTGCCTCACAGCTGAAGTCATGAATTCAATCTCCCAAGTGGAAGTGTCCTTGAGAAGTGCCAAACCCTGACAGTCTCCTAAAACGCTTCTGTATTCACTTTGCATTCAAAACAATATGAAAACATAAATGCTTACCATCAAGAGATGCTGGGATCGTTGGTGGAGGAGGGGCAGTGGGGGGCTCGGTTGGGGCCTGTGTGGTTCGGACCACTGCAACAGATTAACACAACAACAAAGCTGACTACAATTTGAAACACCATTGCCTTACAGTATCGTGGAAGAAGCGCAATAAATAAATAAATAATTACCCTGCCAAAAAGGTAGCAACTAATACCTAATATAAGCAATCAAATAACATGATGGTTGATAACTAACCTAAGAACTTAACATTCTACTTGATAAGATTCTTACATTTATCAAGTAAATTATTCTGAAACAAACTCAATGATAGCAAATCTATCACACTACCACTTTAACACCACTCCTTGCATTCACACACTCTGACTTTGTCTAGAGCCCTTTGTCACCCTGAGAATAGCTGTGAGCACGTGAAAGGCGTGTTCTTACAAGTCCTCTCCTTGACACTGACTCCAGGGCCCTCCAGGTTGGTGGTCTGGGTGTAGACAGTTGCATTGTAAAGGGCGTCGGGCGTTAGGCCATCGAAGCAGTACTTGCTCACAGAGCCCTGGACAGTGGTCGCATAGGCTCCCCTGTTGGAAGCTGAGAGGAGAAGGAGACCAGGCGTGAAAAGTCCGACGGTAAATAAAGTAGGAATTACGGAACATACGGTATAGTATAGAATGCAGAAGTATACTTACGGATAAAAGGTTTAACGTCCAGCCTGTATGAGGTGGCAGCTCTGTGAGGGTTCCACTCAATACAAAAGGTATTGTGCCCGACATTGTAGGTGTGTAGGTCTGTTACATTCAGGTACACTGAAGGAAAAACATCAGTCTTAGTACGCTCTCTTTTTACTTACGGTAATGTATTCAGTTCACTCAATGAGACTCTGTTACACAAAAACACCTGAAATGTAAAGCCACTATTCATTTGTTATCTAATGATGTACACACATGTGGTGCCTTGTCCAACAAGGGGTCCACTCGTGCCCGTGTTGTACTGAGCCAGCACCTTGACGTCATAAGTGGTTCCAGGATTCAGATTCTGAAGTTGATAAGAAGTCACGTCTCCAACCGACACTTCCAAGGACTGATCGGAGCCTGAAGGCACACACACAGACATAATGTCAGCCCCAACAAGCACGCTAACAGGAAATGAGTAAAACATGGACCCAGTGTCAAAAGATGACATATTATTACTAACTATTATTATCATCTTTGTGATTAGCATTTGTTTCTATTATATACGCACAGAACACTTTAGCATCTTGAGAGGGTGGTGGTTACTTTTATTATAATTATCATGTTATTTAATACACTGAGCACACGTGTCTTCACCTTTCACCAGAAGTTCACCTTTGTGCACGTGCATGCCTAAGGGCGATGAGTGCTATAAAACTCTGATTGTTGTGGCGGCTTACACAGGCCTCTATGTGAACTGCTACTGGCCATTCAGCTATGGCAGTTCGACCAGCCCTGCATTGAGCACCTTCTCCGTACCTTCGGGCTGGTAGATCAGCTTGTATCCGTTGACTCTGGATGGGGCAGGGTCCCAGGAAACCCTGAAGCGGGTGTACCATTCATCAGAAACTCGCAGATTCCTGGGTCCGAGCATACCCACTATATAACAGAAGACAGACATAGTAAAAATAGGCTTTGAGTGTAGTTTGTGAAAAAATACATTTATATAACTAATTGATATAACCAAATGATTAACGCTGTGAATAGCATTCAGTATAATACAGAAATATATGATTTGTCAGGGGAAACTAGGAAAGCCAGTGGGCAGCTGTACTGATTTGCAATCCTCCCAAACTGGAGGATGGCCAGCAGAGAATTATCTGGCGGATAGGAGCTGTTGGCCTTCATGCTAATCCACAAAGGTTGTTTTTGTTTCATTGATCCAGGATCATAGCAGTAATCAGTGGCTAGTGAGTCTGTCCATTAAGATCATTTTCTTTGAATTCCACCATGTGAATGTGTGTGTGTGTCCCCTAAATGCATACCTGCACATTTTGTCCTTTTAGACAGTAAAAAAAACTAACAACTTGAGCAAATATTAGCACACATTTACAATTAGAAAAAAGGTTGTCTATTCTACCTTTAAACACTCTCATATGAATGCACTGTATACTGTATGTTCAATGGTGCATCAAATTCTTGTCAGATGTCCAAACTGTTCTAGCCAATAAACGTCAGCGCTCATACTGTAGATATATTACCTGTGCGTCCGTCTCCTTCCAGCTCTCCCCCCGGACCATCGGCATAGATGGCAGTCACCTTTATGTTGTAGGGTGTGTCTGAATCCAGATTCTGCAGGATTACATTGTTCCTGTTCCCTTGCACTGTCGTCTACGGTTACAAAACACATGCCACTGCTTTAGGATGCAGATTACTGACAGTTAACACAGTAGTTATCATTCACATGCAGGGGAGGGAGTCAAATATGATTTCGTTTTCTGAGGGGGCATAGTTTAATAGGTTCATGTAATAACACACACTGCACTGCACAGCATGCATACTTTACATGTCAGGCAACAGCGACTAATATGCTTACGCGCTCCTCGATGGGGTCTCCGGTGGTCTGGGCATATGTGATGAGATACTGCATGACAGGGCCGTCAGCGTGCTCCCAGGTCACAGACAGAGTGCTGGTGGTGGGGTTGTACACCCGCAGGTTCCTAGGGCCACTACGGGGAACTGGCGGCAGGAGAGTGAGCGTAAACGGTTAACGCGTGACAGAGGAGGTTTGATCACAGTTTATTATCTCCAACACTGCATCTTACGTGTTTTGCCCTGGTCGCTGATCGCGGATGCTTCTCCGTCGGCGTATAAGGCCACCACCCCTACGTTGTAGGGAGTGTCTGGTAGCAGCTGCTTCAGCAAGGCCGTGGTTGTGGTTCCCGGTACCACAATCTAAAGAAAGTCAAGAATGGTAACTAACACTTCTGTGTTTGGATAGTGAGAGTGTCTCCTCCTTATTTTTTTAGCTAGTTGGTACACGCCTTCAAACAGATCACTCACTCACTCAGTGGCCTCTTAAGCTCGTTGGGGCCAAGTGACAGGGTTAGCCTGAGATCCTTTAAGAGGGATTAAGAGAGGGTTGCTGGTGACTGCCTGTGGCACTTAATAACAGAACACGTTTGGTGAGAGCTGATTACAGATGGGCTGCTCTCTCTCACTGCGTTCTTACATTTGTAGGGGCTATTATTGTGACGTGAGGTCACTGATGGCCGGGGGCTGTTCCAGGGCATATCTGTCTGTGTGTGTGTGTGTGGGTGAGAGAGCAGATAAGGTGGAGTGAATGGTGTTGAATGTGGGATCGTGCGTAAGCTTGTCTGTCAATATGTGGGTCTAGGGCATGTGTCTATGAATGAATGACAGGTCTTACTGAACTGAAGATTACAGTGAATGATTATGTTCAAATTAAATGTTAAAATCACTTTCATTCTCTTTCTATTCTATTTTACAAAAACAAAACAAAATAAGAGATGTATGCTTTGTAGTTCATTAAAACTACAAAGCATACATCGCCTTTATACTATAATGTGTGTCATGAAAAGGTTATAATGACGCTTAGGAAGTTTCATATCTAATGTAAAACAAATGTCAAGAGCTGTCTGTCAAGTCGCTAATGCCTCCTCTGCTCTCTAAGCACTGTCTGAAGAATGTGACCTTGCCGCTGGCTCTAGCCAGTGGAAATCATCAGTGAAACATAAGCCGCATCGCTCTTGAAAGACGGGTGTTCTTACAATGCTGTAAATGCACTTTACAGCTGAGTGTTTATGGCGTATGCCAGGGCTATTTGTCAGCTACCGCCTGGGTTGTTTAGTGAGTGTAAATGGCTTGCATGTTTGGCGTCTTATAAAATAAATGACATTAACAACACCAAGTGCAAAGAGGCCACTCTCCTCCTGCTCCGCGCACTTGTCTAAAAGGCACTGGTGTTTTTAACGATAGCGTGAAGCGTACTGCCACTCAGGGCCACGTCTTGTACACACTTGTGTCTTTAAGTGCCTGACCTAACAATTATAAACTGTGACCTTGGGAGGGGAGTGAGAGGCATTAATGAATACCTGTACACGTGTGTGTGTGTGTGTGTGTGTGTGTGTGTGTGTGTGTGTGTGTGTGTGTAAGCCAAGCTGACCAGGAAACAATTACAACTGACAATATATGTAACAGAGCTGTACCATGTTTCCTAACAGGCTACAGTGTGAGAAGTGTCAATAAGAGGCCACTCACCGACTCAGAGGGCCTGGTGCCAGTCAATGGGGCGTAGACGACCCGGTACTGCTGCACCGGGCCCGTGGCTGCTTCCCAGCGCACGTTGAGGGTGTTGGTGGTGGGGTTGAACACCTGGATGTTCCTGGCAGGGCTGCGATCCACTGATGGGTAGAAGGGGTGGGGTGTGGTCGGGAAGGATTGGAGAAGAGAGAGAGAGGTCATGGGAAAGCAAAGGGAGTAAAAGGACGGGAGTTGAGGGAGGCAGAAGGGGAGGCGGACAATAGAGAAAATAAATAACTGAGGCAGCTAGGCTTAGTCTCAGGACTTATTCACTGGTGTCTAAGTGACGCCTGTGTAAATCTCATGAGTTCTAGTGTGACGTATGTCTCTGCTGACAATACATGTAGACAACATGCTGTGTTTCACAGAAAACACATTAAGACATTATAGTGACCATTTTCACCCACAGGAACACACACACAGTTGCCTAACAATGCTGCTATCAACGGGATACTTCCTATAATTGGTTTTTAATTATTAGTAAAAAAGGAAACACAAGGAGTGCTGTTTTATGCAAAACATTGTCTAAATCAGATGATGATATTTGGATCGCTCATACTGTAAATGCAACAAACTATGAGCTTCTTCAATAAAGGCTAGGACATTTCTTAAGATAAGACACTATTTGTCTGTGGCCTGGCTACTTCGCCCAAATCTAAAAGCACACATGCAAACCAAATGTGCTGACAAAAGAATATATTGAAATATTGCACTGACATTATTCAGAACAGAATATTAGAGGCTGTGTATCCCACGAGGATTAAAACCACAGGTTCCTGGCAATAGGACACCTAAAATTACCATCTTCCAGTTGCCAAGAGGTACCATGTGATACTGGTGTAGCGGGTTGTCTTAAAAATAAATAAAAACTTTGAAAAAGGAGGGCCGCCGCCATCCAAAGGAAAATATTGTTACAGTAGCAAGCATAAAGTCTGAAGTTAGCCAAGTGACTAGAGAGACACAAAGAAAGCTCTCTATTCATCTATCACTCTTTTCCCTGTTCCATTTCCCCCTCCAAATGGGAGCCAGTTACTCACTGTATCCCCTAAACCCTTCAAAGCCCCACCATCACCCTGACCACTACCCATCATTACAACCTATAAATGGATGGTATTACAGTAAAGAGTGAGGAGACTGCATTATGATGGTGCCAGCTCTGAGGAATTCCTTCCTACGCAATCACCCTTCAAACTGCTGACTCATTCCCAGCAGAGGCTGGTGGTTTTTAAATTGTGGAAGAAGCTGGAAAATCCTAGTGTTCTTCAAACTGGAGGAAAATTAAGATTATTAAGCTGAACAGGAGTGTCATTTGGTGCCATGTTAGATTTCATGGTTATAGCGCATGTACATTCAAGATCGGAAAACCGTATGTATTTTTGCGAAAAGAATTTGAAATCTAATCGGATTTTGACTACAGGCGACGTAAGTCCTTGGAAAGCAAACCAACAGCTTCAACTATGCACTATTAGGGGGCTTACTGACATCCAAATCCAGCAAATGTGAACAATAAGTTAATTCTGGAAGGATACTGAGTGGATCTATCCTGGCTATGAAAAACAATCCTATAGTCCATATGCAGAATGTCACTCTCAATAGAACTCTCTTTAGAAAGCATAAATGCATAAATGTTACCATTACACTGCATCTTCATTTCCTCTGTTGTTATACTGTACTGTGTTTGGTTCGTGTTTATTATTACTTACTCCCAGTCAAAAAAATGTAATAAAAAGCAGGTCCTATCTGCAAGCTATACCTCAAACATCTAACCCAAATTTGCTTCCTAAGACTTTGCTGTATTTGCTGTGGGTGCAGTACATGACCTAACTGTAATTTACTACGCTGACAATACACTTGCTTGTGTCTTGTTCAGTTTTGTGTGCTGTTCTGTACTCTCCAGGGGTACGGAGTGTCTTGACCAGTGTCTTGTAATAAAGTTGCGTTAAGACAACACACCAAAAGATCGTCATAGAAAATGATTATCCCATGTCAATTTAGAGAGATGGATTTATCGCTTTAGCTGATGAAACAGTTCATGAGTCCTTACATGTCTTTCCGTTCTCAGACATGCGTTGTCCCTCTCCAGTAGGGTAGACAGGCACCACTGTCACCGTGTACAAGGTATCAGACTGCAGGTTTTTCAGGACAGTATTATAGGTGTTGCCAGATACCTGCGCCTGAGTTGAGACACACAAACAAAATGAGTCATCTTCGGGTCAATGGAAGTGTTTTCATTGGTCTGTAAATCAATTATACACAAAACAATCCTCTCTATTTATTTGGTATTTTTGGACAGAGCGATATTATCAGAAGACCACAGCTTCAGTAAATCCATCCATCCATCCATCTTACCACTTCCTCATCTCCTCCAGCAGTGGGGACATAGTAGATCTTGTACTGACGCACATTGCCCTCCGCTGCCTCCCATTTGACGTTCAGAGTGCTGGTGGTGGGGTCAGTGACACGCAGGTTCCTCACACCGCCCATAGGCTCTGAAATGCCATAACAGCAGGATAGACTTAGAAATAGCCACGCTTTTATCAGGTGGTCCAACGCAAGAAATGCTATTGCTGTTGAGTCAAGGACATGGCCCAGGTTTGGGTCTGGCTGAAAGACCTTGAAAAGTCTATTTTGAGATTGCCCAGTCTCTAGAACTATTCAGTTGGAGGGAGGTTTTATTGAGCTGCAACACATTCCAGCCCTGATACATGACATCTTCTGTCCTTGTAAACTTGGGAGTGAACAGTAAGGTATTCCTTTTACCAAGGTTACCACACCTTGTATTTTGAATGTGTGTGAAAAGAAAAAGTTGAGTTGGAAATGGTTTCTGTACTTACTAGTCTTGCCAAGTCCATTCAGCTCTGCACTGGGTCCTTTGGCATAGAGTGCCACCACGGAGATAGAGTACTCAGTGTCAGGGGTCAGTTTAGGGAGTAATACTGTGGTTTTCTTCCCTCCAACCTGAGTCTAACCAGTGGAGAGAATAGTTGTTAGTCCTGCTTCACATGTCTAGAAATGAAAATGACTTGTTATGAGAAATAAATACCACAGAAGTAAAAATAATGGAACCATTGATTGATTTAACTGAAAATATGATATATTTACGTTTTACAATAAATACATTTCACTAGTTTAACAAAACATAATATTTTTTGTTCTTGTTTGTTGTTGTATTCTTTGTAATCATAGCTACATTTAATAAACGCTTAAAAAAACATCTCTTTTGCTTGGATTTAGAGCAATACGAGTTGAGTATTATGCGTCCTGGCAATGGTAATTCTGTATGCAGACAGCCAAAACATTTGGGTGTCTTATTATAACAGGAGTAGTTTTACTACACTGCATCTAAAGGGATGCTGTAGGGAGTAGATTAAAATTGTAGCCAAGATTGAGAGTGCATGTGGCTTTTGAATGAGAAGAACTCCATTCATTGATGAATGTGTCTTTAATTATTTACAGCTTCGAGTGAGTGGGGGTTCTTATTAGCAGGCCATTATTAAGCAGAAAGGTCATTCAGAATAAGCTAAATGTTCCTTGTACACAAGCGTTAAGTGTGTGTTGACCGTTCTCGTCATAATATCCACAGTATTAGATAATGCCGACCTGTTTGACTGTGCATGTTGAAACCCAATAGTGAACCAGAAACGTTTGGCTGCATGTTGAATGCATGTTTCCAGTTTTCAAACATGATTTCACCCAGACAATCAGCACAGCTAAGTTTGCGCCAGTCAAAATGACAAAACCATTCCATCCAGTATTGAAGGAAACGTGTTGGCCAACAATCAGCATATCACAGGCTGTGCATGAGATGTATTGCAGGAAGGCTTTGATGAGATACAGTACATAGATAACCTTTTGCAATCATTTTCAGCATGACAAATTACAATGTAATGCTGCCTTAACATCTGGGCCACGTCAAATTAGAGGAATGAACCATAATTTATGTATGACTACAGCAATATTACACATACTTATAACCATCACTCAGACCCACCCACTTTGAACCTTGAAATTATCTAGTGGGCGTCTTCCAGCTAATTATTTTAAACTCAAATGTCATTATATAAGCTTTTGTTAAGGTGGTATTAGAAAGATCTCATAAATCGATGTGGATGTCGGCAAACATGTTGGATTTAGTATGATTTAAAAGAGAATTCAAATGATTTGTTTGAGTTTAACTGCAGCTGCTTCAAGTTCAGTCTGTCCACATTAATGACTCCTGCTTTTAATTTTGAAGCAAACGTTCCTTAAGTTATTCAACAAGTAATTTACAATGACAAGCCTGTTGGGAAATCGTATGAGCTAGCCTCAAACCTATCGGCCGCAAAATTATAATGCAATTTCCAGCCTTCTGGGGATCCTCTATGCGTGAGAAATCAGAGGACTGATAAGCTACAGTGTACAATGCAGTGGGCGTCCATACCGTCTGGCTCCTGCCTCCACTGGTGGGGACGTAGGTGATCTTGTAGTTCTGGACGCGGCCAGGGGCTGGGTCCCATTTGGCATTAAGGCTGGTTGTGGTCTCATTGAACACAACCAGGTTGGTGGGAGGGCCGCTGGTTACTGGAAGACACACACACACAACAATGACTACAATGTGGGTGTGTGTATCGAGCCTTTAGCGATAGCAGATGCTCCTCAGACTTCATTCAAACGAGACAATCTTTTAAAGAGACAATCCTTGATCTTAGGATCTCTTATGATGGAAAGGTCGACGTCACATGTTGTGACATCTGTGTAGTAGGTGCACTATATCTACATGAACAGCTCCTGTTTCGATCTGAGGTCAAATCATAGATTAGCTAAATGCTCATTTCTATGCTAATGACACTTCAGGGCAAACGGGTGTGATGCTGGTTTGAGTCAAGGATTGCAGCTTTAAAGAGGAAAAGACAATCATCTCCCGGGCCTTTGTCTTTTCTTTAGTCGTGACGGATAGATGGAAGAATGGATGGATGGGTGGACGGATGGGCGAGTAGATGGATTAAATCGATAAATACATCATATGGATAGATGAACTAGTGAATGGAGGGATGGATGGATGGAATGGAACACAGAAAGACTCACGTACGAGGGGATTCACACCCCAGCCCTGCAGGTGCATGCATATAGTTGTAATATTTCTATAAGCCCGCTACATATATTACACAGCAGGAACCACCTACAGTATGGATGACAATGGACAATACAAGCACGGCATCAGACAGACAGCGAAACAAAAGGCTGTGTCAGCCACGATGCAGCACCATCACAGTGGTGTTTTTTCATGATAAGCACCTTGCTCAATGGACACACTGATGACACTGATGACTGGGCAGAATGATGAAGCATGCTTGCATCACGTGGGGGACAAAAAGCGTCCTGTGTTTACCACCAAGTACTGTATACTTACCTACGACAGTGCCACGTGCCACTAGGGAAGCAGAAATAGAGAGGTATAACAGACACGCCGTTTACCCAACAATTCACATACTGTCGACAGAAGCGCCCGAACCCTACTGAATGTCGAATCGTTATTCATTTGATATATGTGTTTGCTGAATGTGGAAAACCAAACAGTGCTATAGCCAATGTGCATTTACAGCATACATGCACTAGATGTTTTTCCACACAGACACAAACTAAACAAAAATAAAAAATGCATAGACAAGTTGACTGATTCACCAAGATGTTCATATTAGGGATGGCACCGATACGGTACTGAGATCGGAAATTGGTCCAATACTGACTTAAATAGCTGGATCGGTGTCGGTGACAATTGAACAGTTGTAACTGATCCATGGGGCTAATTCAATTAAATACATATTCAAGCATAGGTCTACTGTCAAGCATCGGCCATGTCTAACCTACACAGGCCACTCTATCAGCTGCAGGTTTATAAAATAGGGATAGGCTGTCATTTACTTTGCAATTCAACTTAAAACTTAATATAACACTGGAATCGGATCGGTACTTGGTATCGGTCGATACCCAAAATGCCAGTATCGGTATCGGGACTAAAAAAACTGGATCATGCCATCCCTAGTCCATATACGCTATGGAGGCACCATCATTGGACGTATGCATCTTACATGTCCTTTCAGTGCCCAGCAGGTCCTCGCTCTCTGATTCGTCAGGGTAGATGGCGGTTACAGACACGTCGTAGGGGGTGTCCGGCTCAAGGTTCTCCAGAAGATGGTTGGTTTCATCGTTGTTCAGGATGGCCTGAGGAGGACATTAGGATTACCACAGGGGAAATATGCTTGGCTGATGTTACAGCTAATGTGAAAGGAAAGCAACTAGTAATGCCAGGTCAAAGTTAACAGCTGCTGTTTTGCTTACATGCTGGAAGTCATTCTCTCCCTTCTTGGTCCAGCCAATGCGGTAGAGGGCCACATCTGGGGCGCCGTGATCCCAGTGGGCTCTGAAGCTGGTCTGGGTCACATCTGTGAAGCGCAGGTTCTTGGGGGCAGGAACCACATCTATGGAGGAAACAGGTACACCAACCCTTCAGTTTTAGCAGTCAATGGCAAGGGAACTAAATAAAAGGCATTGTCATTCGCAAGGTAAGCTTTTCCGTTACGTACCAGTAATGGCGGATCCATCCATCTGCGGTCCAGGTCCCTCATCGTAGATAGGAGTAACAATCAGGCCATACTCAGTCTGTGACATCAGGTTGTCCAGTTGCCTGGTGGTAACATCTCCACCCACGTCCAGCTGTGGATCAATCAAATTCATGAATTCAAGAAATATTTCACACTTAATTTAATCACAGCACCTGTGCCTGTAACTCTGTGTGTGAAATGTCCTATATTGGATTTAAATGGAAATCTAACATGTTTGTTGACAGTTTCTTTGCCAATGTATTGCAAAAGCCTCGGTTCTCAGAAAACGTTTCCAGGAGAGCTAGCAACAAAAGTAATGCACATCCCGTAAGACAGCTAACAAACCTGACCAAAAGGCACAAAGTTTCTGCTTGTTGTCCAAATAAGAATATAGACGAAAAACCATGCACTCTTCAAATCCCAAAGATCCTAGGCTATTGAAAATACAACTATGACAACTTGGCTTGTGGAAATTCACAGATGATTTATGCTAATGCTACACTGGAACCGACGGCCACTGTTAATTATTCTGATTTTTGGGTTTTTGCATTTGAGCTGTAAATCTAAGATGCCCCGTGGATTATATCTGAGGATCATGTTCCAAGAAAATGGCACCGCGGCTGTGTTGTGGATGATGTCGTCCGGCCACCAGTCCGGCTACAGTAGTTTCTGGCCAGCGAGCTATTCTTCACTTACTCCCCAGGCTTGAAACTTAATTCCTCAGCCCATGTGCGATTTCCATTTTTTTAAACCCGCACAAGAGTTATGGCTGTTGTTGTGGTTCACCTTCACCTGATTTATGCCTGAGAATGTAGCTAATGGCCAGTGGCAGAACATGCTGCTTGAAGCAAGACACCCCATGGGAAAGGGCATGGGTCTAGTGTGCGTTCACCTGTCAATCACTAATCGAAGGCCAACCATTAAGGCCACCACTGCTCCCCTCCTAACCTCCACCCACCCCACCTACCATGCTGTAGTATTTAACTTGTTGTTAATCGTAATACAAAAAATAAAAATAAAAAACCATACCCTGTGATATAATACTGAGCCCTTCTGTCCAAGAATGTGCCTTTTCCATTATATTTAGTGTGTAATATATTTAGTCATCAACAAAAGGTTCAACTTCAATATTTCACAATCGAACATACTGGCTCAAATTGAAAAATAAATATCTGCAGACAGGATATTAAGTTGACCTGAAAGAATCAAAGTAGTCAAAACCATAAAGTGCTCAGTTAGGAATCTGACATCTCACATACGCCCAGGCCATTAGGGTGCCAACAATTACAAAATGAAGCCATATTTAGAAGAGTTCTGAGTCCACTGTCAAAGGGATAGTTTATAATTGGATGTATCTTTCTCTGTTTCTATGGCTACTTTGGATGAAACAGCTCCACATACAGTATGTGATGCACTGAAAAAAATATTCCAAAAATAGTCAAATATTTCACAAAATTGCAAGAAAAGACAGCTGTGGATTTCAATTGCAACTGGAGTTTGCATAAGGATATTGACACGTTGCAGGTGAGCGCTCACATACTGTAATGGACGTTCCTGGAGCTGCAGCATACCTCTTTGTCGTCTCCATCCTCAGGTGTGTAGGTGATGCGGTATTTGCGAACCGCTCCGGGAGCGGCATCCCAGATGAGCCTCATGGCGCTGTGGGTGACGTCATGCACCCTCAGTTTACCAGCCGGGGGCAGGGGCACTGAGCAAGAAACCACAGATAACTGAGTTCAGCTTTAGAGGACATGGAATTAGCATCAAATCTAATACGACGTGTGTGGACTTATGAAGCCCTTTGGGACTAACTGTTTCTTGATCTAACCCACACTAGGCATGCTATTAGCTAGCATTGCAAAATAGCAATGAAATGTTCTTTGTGGCCAATTATTCCTGTATCAGGGGTACTGTCTTATTTCACTTGAGAGGCTGAATGCACACACCTGCCAAACTGCACACTCTAAGCCTAGTGGGTGTTATCAAACAGACATCAGCTGGTGAGTCAGAGGAGACGTACGTGTGACACCCTGGTCCGTGAGGGGCTCGCTAGCAGCCTCCCCGTGCAGGGCGAAGATGGAAAGAGTGTAGGCCGTGTTGGGAAACAGCTTCACGAGCTGGGTGTCAGTTATATCTCCTCCCACCCTCATCTGCAAGCGAACAACAGGACATGGATTCCTCAGGGGTTTACAAAGACACATATCGGAGACAGAATGTTTTCAAAGGCTTGAGAATGTTCTGGTGTGGCAGATCTGCTGCAGGCCGGATGTGACCCTATGGATTTGACACCTCATGAAGAAAATGATGCCGTTCCCTTGGCAGCGTGAGCTCATGGTTTACCCACCCCTTTTGTCCCGACAATGCTTTGCACTGTTTTCCCTTCCCCCTGGATGTCCGACTGGGAACACTGGTGGCTTTGTTAGATGTTATATCAGCGTATGACATCTGCATGTTGTCAGCGATCACTGAGTGACATGAGTTTTAGACTGTTTGGACTCTTGTTCTGATGTTTGTGTGCATGTGCATTGCGGATGTTTTTAGATAACTTTTAATGTGTTTCAATCCATGTCAATGTGAGCATTGTATTGCGTGTGAAATGTTTTATAAGAAAGTTGTCTGCCAATAGAGACCCCCTCTTTCCCACCCACGAGAGCTTATTAGAATGAAATAATGTCCAATTGGGGCTATGGCTCCCACACGACAGGCAGTGTTAGTCCATTGGCATCAAACTAACCTCTTGTTCTATAGATGGTTGGGTGGCGTTGATGGCACTGTAGAGGAGCATGTAGCCAGAAGCACCTTGTGCTGGCTGCCATCGGACACGCATGGTGGTCGTCTGTTCATTGTAGATGTTCATCTTCTTCACTGCACTCAAGGGCACTGGAAGCAGGGATGATACGGAGTTTAGTGAAATACTGTGTGTAAATGTAACCGGGTGTGCCCGAATCCCGCTCTCCCGTGTAGAGAGCGGACGCTCTATAGGGCATGCTACAACTCTAGCGTATGTCGCGGCTCGCCAGAGCATCTTTGAAGCTCTGTGCTAATCAGTCGAACATATAAGTGCACTCAAGGCATGAAGGTATAAATTTCTCAGACAATAGCTGATGATTGTATTAAACTACTTATTCTGTGTGCCATTACATGGTGAAAACTCCATGGTGAAAAGAGTAATTTTATGTGCAGTTTTATGGAGGTTTAATTCAAGACCATAAAAGCTGCGTTATTCTAGAGGGTACAAATAAAAAAGAACCAGCAAGAACAACTTAACAAAAACTAAATGGCTCCTTAACCTCAGTGTGATTATGTAGAGTTCCTTTAAGTTTAAATTTAATTATGCTATTTCCATCTTCACATGGCCACATATGTTTTTATAAACAGAGCTGCAATATCTTTGAACATTTGATTATTAGAGGGCACATGAGGGCACAGTCATTGAGTTGGCCACTGAGTAAATATGTGCAGAGCAATTGTAACCAGACTTTTACTAAGTACATTAGTGAGTATGACATGTATACTTTCTAAAACACGAACTCAAGTAAAATACGTATATTATCCTGCTGCAGCATTATTCTATACTACTAAATTAAAAGCCATTTTAGAGTTTACCATTGTGTTAATAAAGCAGCAATGCTGAGCTTTTACTGCATGTGGACTGCATGTAGAATATCTAATACATTCATATGGACCTTGATGTAAAGAAGACACTTACATGTGGTCTCAGATCCTTTAAGTGGCTCACTGCTCTCCTCTCTCACCACAGAGTAGACATTGACCAGGTACTTAGTCAGGGGGTTCAGGTTCTGGAGGACTACAGTCGTCTCTGTGCCATCCACAAACACCTAATGGAAAGGGGAACGATAGAATATGGCCAACATGTACGTGCATGTGTAGTAGGTGTGTCAGGTATTGCAGGTAAACATATACATAAAAGACAGGAACGGATAAATCTGATACTCCATTTAAGAAACCACTAAATCAGTATGAAAATGGACTCTTTTGTTTAGACTGGATGGATAATCAATTAGGCAACACAACAAAAATAAGCTCTGTTTGATTTCAGGGCTGGCGCAAATAGCTCTTACTGAGTTTCAATTATAGGCATGAAACATTCCCCTGACCAAACTCGGGTGGATCCAGACCATTGTCTGCTTAAATCCAGCTCCACAAACAAAACTAAGACATCACCCATGCTGCTGCACTAACAAGCAAAACCAAAGGAGCTGGACAAAAACAAACTTCATTTAATTGGATTCAGATACTAAAAATGGGCCTGTTTCATGGTTTCTGGAGCCATGTCTCTGCTGTCCAACAGCACAAGTACACATGAGAAACCATTCATTATTTGCTTTGTAATTTTCCAAAGTGAAAGCTGTTGCCTTGCCCTTGGATTGTAATGTAATTAGAAATCTACACAGCAAGAGGCCCAAAAACACTTGACTAGCTGGTGTGGGGATGCTTAAGTGGAGCTTCCCTAAGTCACAGCAAGTCAGGGTTTCATGCAGAGACAAAACCCCCATGATCTGCATTTCCCACAATACTCTGAGCAATTAAATGAATTCATGGAAAAGCGGTGTTTTTACAGCCGCTTGTGCAAAAGCAATTGCAATGTGACCAGCACATGTGCATCGTACATCAAAAGGTTCCTTATACAATTTTAACTTTGGAAATATGTTCGGATTGTATTTTGTGGAAGACAAAAATATGGTAACCTTGGAGCAAAGTTATGAAATGTGGTTGATGCTCAGAGAAATTATTATAGTATCTTTCAGTTTGGCTACATCATCTTTAACATATTGCAGTAATGGCCATTGGCCACCTTGTTAAACAATCATGTTAAACTTGTTAAGGTGTGCGTCTGTACCTCCTCTGGCTGTCCAGACACAGTCATGTATTCCACACGGTACCTCTCCACTGGGCTTGAAGGTGCTGTCCATGTAGCTCTGAAGGAGTGGTGGGTTACATCTGATGTCACCAAGTCAGTGGGTGCCTCGGCTCCACCTTGTCAACAAACAGATGGAAAAACAAACTAAAACATACAATAGTACCTCGTACAGTTCCCTTTCTAATACTTGGTGGTGGTCACAAATCCAAAAAGGTTTGAAAAAGCACAATGAACTATAGTATAACTGGGTACATAAGATATTGTGCAAACATTATATACTACTGCTCTCAGGGAAAGTGAAAAGATATCTAGCTTAGGTTTCTGATTACAACTCTGATTACGCAATTAGATATGACTTTTATATTTACGGTACTAATAGAGGCCAATAAGCCTTAAAGTGGTTTCCCTGAGATATAGTATCAAAACAGCTCTTTAACTTGGTGAAAAGGCAGACAGTTATTAACTACAGGAAGGCAGAGAGACTATAAAAGATGGAAGAGAGAATATGATCTAGGGTATTTATTCTCATAATTTTGATTATAATGTATATCAAGTCTATTTAAATATGGCTTGGAATCTCAAGTTAGTATTTGTTAACTGTTGCGAAAAGGAAGTGTATCACTATAATTATTTGTGTTCATGTCCTATATACCTGGTCCCTTAACGCTGTTACACAGGTTGTCAGTCAAGCCGTCCACAATGTCCAACAGGAAGGAGAAGTCAGCCACATTGTACATGTGAATGTCATCCGGGTCAGAGGCAATGGACCTCAACTCATTCTCATCAGCATTCTTCACACCTACAGATTGGAAGTTTAGAGGTGACTTGCTGTGTTTCTTTTGAGTAGCGGGATGTCTCTACGCTAAGTGACTGATTTACAGCACAGTACAATGAGTACAATTACAAGTGTTAAGAAGCAGAGGGGGTCTCGGGCCCTTTCGGCTGGCAACCCAACACCCTAAAGACCAGCCTATCTTGTGAGTTAAATGTAAGATATAATGATGCTAACACGGTTTAAGAAGATGATCAGGATGTCAAGAATATTCATACTTCTAAGGATTGGTTAAACAGGAATTTACAACTTTATCCAAGCAGTCCACTGTAAGGAAATTTCATTTTAACTTACCAATGGCATACAGCTCAATGTTTTCGTTACGCAGTTTCTGAGAGTTTTGGATAATGTCGTCCTGAGACTTGCCGTCAGTGACCAGAACACCAATCTTGCGAGCGTTGGGGCGCATGCCAACATTCTCTCGGAAATTGTTCTGGAGAATGTAGTTCAGGGCCAAACCTGAAATGAAGACACACTCCACCGTCAGCAGCCTTTATCTTAAGCAGATGCACAACTATTTAATCTTAGTGGAAAAATATGCACGCATTACCCGTCATGGTGTTTCCTCCCTTGTAAGGCAGGTTGGCCACAGCCTCCAACAGTGACTCCCTGCTACTGTGAGCATTGAGGTGCCACTCTGTCTTTGGGTCTCCGCTGTACTGGGCAAGACCTGGAGTTATCACAGCAAGAACACATTGTGAGACATCACTCATTATCAGGCACATTCCACAGCCATGACAGCCATGTCCAGTAGATTTGAGTGTACACATCCTTGGCAGACCCACCTATCTGGACCCTTTCGGGGCCAATGTCAAACACTCCAACCATGCGGCCGATGAAAGCTCGGATGGTCTTGAAGTTGAGACGTCCAATGCTCCAGGAGCCATCCACCAACAGCACGATGTCGGCCTGGGCCGTGGTCTTACACACCACATCTGACAGTTCAGGAGGGTTGCAGTTAGAAGAGAACTGTGGCCACCGGCAACACCCTAATCTATGTACATAGCTTCAATACAGATTATGTGTCCACGTGTCATGATTTAGAAGTGTGAGTGGTGAAGAACGGGCACAGAGACAGGTCCGTGGTAGCATGAGAATGATGACATTGACGACAACAACAACAATAAAAAAAACCTGAAAACACATTTCCCAACATCAGGGAGCATTAATAAATCCTTTAGATTTTACAACCTATTCTGAGATACTTTTATCAGGGCACATTTGTGTTTCCATATCTTGTCTTCTGTGGCATGGCATTTTTTCTCTCTCTCTCTCTCTGTCTTCACTTGTGAGGAGGGCTGTTTCTTTTTCACAGCTGGACTTCTTGCGAGCACACACCCCTACAGAGCCATGATATACGATGGTTTTCCTTCGTGCGAGACAACCGTGCATTCCACAGCACTGCGGCACCACTGTTTCTGGTTTCCAAACACCTGTGTGATGAAAAGAATAGGCATCCCATCCACAGCACCTAAAGGCAAGCTGCAGATGCACTAGGAAGAATAGAGGTAGACGCAATCTGTTGCTTTCTGCAATTGAAAACAGGTTATATTTGATTTACAGACATTGGTTGTTCAAAGTCCCTTC
>JAODTR010000015.1:3460768-3503257 GCA_025399935.1 Amblyopsis rosae
CAACCCCCCCACCCCCCCAATACAAAAATCTAGCCTAACAAAAAGTAACATGTGATAGACAGACAAACCGACAGACAGACACTGAATGCAGTGTGAAGTGTCTGCTAGGATATCGTATTATGGTTTGATTCAAGTCATGGAGACAATAAGGCAGAGACAGATGTGTATCCTGGCTAGCAGCTCCTCACGTGATGAAATGAAGAAAACCTTAAGAATGGAGAAATAACGAAAGACATACATATAAAACATATTATAATTAAAAGCTACAGTGATGTTATGGTAATTTAAGTGCAATGTGAGATTGTATTTGAGTTAAGGAGCTTTTGCCAGGCGCTAGTGCAGAAATGATCGAGCTTGAGAATGTCACACTTCTTTCATTCTCCATTTGATCCTATCAGAGCAGGGCCCTGGTTGTATACATATCTGTTCCACATTAGCGCAGACCGGCAGCCCGCAGATCCCAGCAGTCAAGCTGACCTCTCTGGACCCTTTCATCAAACATACAACATTTTCCCCTGTCCTCACACTTGCCGCCTGCCGTGCGGTTGTAAAACATTGTATAATTGCTAACAGATACGTTTACTGGGCATGTCTGCCTGCCATGGTCCGGCATGGACTCGACATACAAAGGAAAAGAGAGTGACAAAGCATAGAAAGTAGGTAAATGTTGTGAAGTGTCATTCCATCTGATATAATGTCTGACAATTAGCTCTGATGAAAGGCATTTAGGGCAGCCCATTCGCTTTTACGGCTCTTGGAATAGTGTGTGCATTTTCCTAAGTAAAGACTGACTGTGATTCCCATCATTGAATGCTGGTGCCCAAACTAAACATAACAAGTCATGTTTTACTGTAAAGAAACACTTACAATTCTACTGGTTTAGAACAATGGAGGCATTACCTGTGATCTCATAAGTAGGGGGGTCAGGAGCGTCAGAGAGAGTGGTTTTCTCCTCCCCAGCTAATGGCATACTCTCTCCACCATCAAACATCCCAAACACACTCACTGTGTACTTGGTACCAGCCCTGAAAAACAATATTAACACATTTCAATGATCTGCCACAATATACTTGTTACACACACATATATATACTGTATACAGTACTATATAATGAGAATACCAATGGGGCATTAACACTGCGGCATGCCCAGAGATCTAGTGCAGAGGACACACCTCAGCTCCTCCAACACCACAGTGTTGTCATAGGGCCCAACGAGAAGCTGCCCCAGGTCAATGTCCTGCCCCAAGGGGTGGAAGGTAACTTTGTAGCCCTTAACGTCTCCAGGAGCAGGGTCCCAGGTTACACGGAAACTAGTCCGGGTGGGCTCTGAGGTCAGGAGGTTCCTGGGCCCTTTGTAAGGTGACACTATAAGGAGAGGAGACATTCTTTATTTGTCTAGAAGACCAGTTAAAATCATAACCTAACATAAATGTAAAGACACACAACAAAAACAGGCTGATATTATTATAGTAGGCCACAACAACGTACCAATTGGTGAGTGAAATGGATAGAAGTTTAGGCAGGCTAGATTGACGTTAGGCATAAGGTTTTACTTAGTTGACACATTTGGAACATTGGAGACATTGAAGATGGGGTTATTTATTCTAATCCAATACGCTTGAACAAATATCTCCAGACGGCCCACTAGTTTTGGTGCACACACATTGTGTGTGTACATGGAGGGGAGAGGTATTTGCTCTAACGTTGAGCTCATATATCAACGATCTTTCTCAAGCATCGCTTACTCCACCTATAAAAAGGACTCCAACATACTTGTATAGGACTGGGACAACAGAGAGGCCAGAAAGACTACCTAATCCCACTCTCAGAAGAGTGGTGCTTGCATGCATGTAATGTGTTCATGTGGCCCAAACATACGTGTTGTTCCCTCTCCCTGCCTCGCTCGCCCTTCTCCCTGGCGGTAGACAGGCAGCACGGTGATGTCATAGGTGGTGAGGGGAGTCAGTCGCCTCAGGACGGAGGTGGTATTTCCACCGGGCACCTTGGCGGCCAGCTGTCGCCCGCCCTGCTGGGGCTTGTACGTCACCCGATAGTTGAGCACGTCGCCAGGCGCCTGTTGCCATGTCACCCTCATGCTCTTCTCTGTCTCCTCCGAGACGATGATGGCCCTGCCGGCAGCAGACACTGCAAGGAGGAGGAGGAGAAGGGGGGGGGGGGGGAAATGGCGGTTGAAAATGGAAAAAGTGAGAGACCGACCTGAGCGATGTTGAATGTATTCTTCTCCTGCCATGTTGGCACGGAAACGATGCGAGCTATAACTTGTAGCGTGCGTGGCAGTCGTGCTGGTGTGTAAATGTTAACATGCTTGGCTACCTCGCACGGTCTCTCATCAGGGTGTCTGCCGACGTTCCATATGCTTGTGAACACAAACCCACTGAAAGAGGGCTTGATTTCATGAGCAGACCCGACTTTACAAGACTGATTGCATTCAAGAGTGTGTCAGGGCTTCAGCACAGATGATTTGTGAATTTGAGAAACGCCAGCAGTTCTCTATTTTCCCCCTGTAGCGTTGCCTTAGAGGGTTGTATTCTGAACAGGAAGGGCAAGTGTGAGTTGTCCGAGCCCTCCAAACGAGTCACAGAAAATATTCAAGTCTACTTCAGAGCGAGTCTTTTTTTTATATTTATGAATGGAAAAAAAGCAGCGCATCCAAGTTTTCAGTGTGCTGCTTTTCCGTAATGGACCTGTGGTGTCTGCTGCACAGAAGGAACAAGGAATCAGACTGGTGCAAGGAAGGCCTGAGCTCAGCTGTCATGGTTACGAGGCCTCAACAGCTTCTTTAAGGTGGTTATTCTGGTATGGCACCAATATTCATGGCCAGAATCAATAACCAAAGAAATGTTGGCTAGACATTTCTTTTTCCCAGTCAGAGATTCCATCTCACTAACTGGTAGATACATGACATCCCAACTGGGAGCGGGTTTCCATTCAATGTGCTTTTCTCATTTTGGCACCAAACGCGTCTAACAAGGAAGACACCAGTGTCTCTCTGTGTCCTGCATCTCCCAGGAAAACTGGTTGCAGGTGTGCTGGACATTACCTCACCTCAGTGCACAGAACACAGGCTTAATACATGCTTAGAATAACGAGAAGCATTCGTCTTGTTATATAATCCCAATAATAAAGGGATTTATTTTTAATCGTTTTTGAAAACTATGTCAAACTCGAATGGTGATTATGTTATCAAGACAATAAAATGAGACAACCAGCGGCAAATTACTTTTTGCAGACATATACTAGGTCTTACATATGAGACTTGGTTCACTGACAAATACCTATTGTCTGCCACTGCTCCCCGTAGGTCAGTGAAGGCACCGCAGTCTTGTCGTGGCACATTTGCACTCAATTTGAACTGTTTATTTACATAAATGTTTTCTAAGGCTTTTGGGGCGTTTCAGAGAACAATGTCTAGGTCTACTTTTCAAGAGCTATTGAAGGGCCATCTTAGAAAGCCAATAGGTTCACTATTGTCAACCTATTTTGCTGTTGGTTCTTTGAATTCTGTCAAATTCCAACCAGGTGCACAGTGTTTGTTCGGAACGGAAATCTAAAATGGGACCATTGTTTGCTGTCAGAGCCATGTCAAGCTATGCGGTAGCAGAGTGTGTGCGGGGGAGGTGGTTCAATAGTAAGAAGGGGAGGACAGGTAAAGAAAATAATAGAAGAAAGATGGAGAATGATAGCTGTGAGTGAGGAGATGGAAAAAGAAGAGGGAGAAAAGAGAACAGGGAGTCGAGTGAGGATGAATGGGGTAGAATCAGTGCGAGCTAAAGTGATTTACCATCTGTGGTTTCCTCTCCCAACAGTGGCTCCCCCTCTCCATGGCCATAGCCAGCATAGACTGAAACCTGGTAGCGCGTTTCTGGGGTGAGACCCTCCAGCACGGTCTCTGTGACTTGGCCGGTGACCCTCTTCTCCCCAGTCTCATCGGTGAACAGAGACTTCCACCTCAGCAGGTAGTAACGGACATTGCCTGGAGCTGCAGTCCAGGACACAGCGAAGCTTGTGTCGGTGACGTCTTTGGTGATCAGGTCTTTGGGGGAGCCGAGCTCTGGTATACAGGTGGGGAAAAAGGATATTAAACACTTGGGTGTACAGACATGATTACTGTACATAGGGAGGATCGTCAGCTGTCCTGGAACCCTTTCAACAAAAGTAATTGCTCATATTTTCTCTTCTTACGCCAAAGGAGTTGGCGTTAGGTCTTAGGATATCTCCAAATCTGCGAGCCCTTACCTTACATGGTACTGATTTCTATTGCAGAAGGGGTCTTAAGAAAGTGGGCTAGACATAAGATAGACAAAAAAAACTGACCTAGCGATAAAACACCAAAAACTATCAACCCTGCCTCCGCTTTAACCCCTCAGGGTCTGTTTGAACACCATGATTTACTCCCCTAATGATAGACTCCTGGAAAATGTTCTGCAAAACTAATCAGAAATCACATTGCCACAGTGCCTCTCATGGCAGCACTTTCATTTTCCATTGAGGCAAAGAAACCCGATCCACAAAAGTGTGTTCTGGTATAATCACAGATGTTATCCCCTCTCTCTCCTCTGCTCATTTTTCCTGAGAGACTATTGGAGCAGAAGAAAAGCACAGAAATACAGTAGGGAGCTTTTGCGGCGGTGTTTCGTGATGTGCAGCCAACAGATGCTCGGCTGTTAACTTGGATTCAACAATCTGGTCTGGCGGCAGCAGAGAGAAGCTGCGTCCAGTAAACCGGGAAAGACTGACACACAAACGCATACGCACACACAAGCGCGCACACACACGCACACAGAGTACTACTACACAAGTTAAAACCAACCAATTACAGACCTCAGAAGACACTGTGTACCAACCACCTAATGACAATTTAATCATAGCTAGAGCAGGACTGGTTGGGTGGTCTCAAATGATAAATGAGCCAACTGGGAAGAACCCAGCACAAATCTGTTAAGTTAAAGCTATTAAGAAAACCTGTTGCAGTCTATATTGTTAATCAGCGTTGTGTTTCCTCTCTGTGCTTATCCATGCATTACACTTCAAGTGGATCACCAAAGCAGACAGCAGCACGCAGTGGTATCTGCACCTTCAACCCAGGGCCCTGACCTGGAGACAATTTTTAACTAACTGTAGTGAATGGGCATTGTCTAACTGGGAAAGGTTAATGTGGAAAACAAGTACCACAGGATGATATTGGCTAATAGCCCATCTGTCTGTCTGTTACAATGCTACAATCATTTTAATTGTTTAGACAAAACTGGGTCCAGATAAACAACACAGTGGTGTTCACAATCTACTCATCTAGGCTGCATTCACACACGAAGCTTGGTGCACTGAACTTAGAGCTTTCAACAGGACCGAATCACAAATTCACATCAAGGGTTCCCCTCTTTTAACCCAGAACCACATATAACGCTAATAAATATCACCAAAGTGGTTTCCTTGGAGACAGAAATGTCTACAGCTGGAGGATTGATTTAATTGCTTGCAGTCATAAGCTGTATTAGCCTACACTACAATGGAAAAGTCTAAGAAAAAAACAATATAGAGATTTTCCTGAATTAGTTATCATAAATAAGTTATCTTAAAATATAGTCTCTGGTAGTGGATTTGTTTAGATTTGACTCTAAAGTCAGAAACAAAAGTGTACTGCCTGAGTTAAATATAATAAGTCTTATTTAATATTGCAGTTTCCATACACTGCTCCAGGAATTACTTAATGAAATCCAAACTTTCTTGAAAGTGCCATTTCAGCACTGGCACCCAACCTTTCTTTAATTCCCTAACTTTATTGCTCTTGGTTCACTAAGATGCACATATGAGCCACTGTTTAAAGGAATCACTGTCTGTGTGCCAGGATTGCTTGTCTTTGCCCTTTACCTCAAAGGACCTTTAGACGCGGAGGAAAACAAACCTGCAGTGCCACTGAAGGAGCCTGGTGGTAGCTAACACCAAGCTAGCACAGTCTACTTGTGTGAGGAAAATGTACCTGCTGTGACGTCAAAATAGCTATCCTGAATATGTAACCGTCAGTGTTTTGGAGAAAGCTGGCGCCTGCAACTTAGTAAAGAAAAACATTATTTTGCTTATGAAAGCTACTTAAAAATAAATTAAAAAAGAAATGTGTTAATGGGCCAATTGAGAATAATTTAACATGTTACAACAGTAGTAATACAAGTATTGCAGTTGACAACCAAAATGAGCCAATACATTTTCTCTAACATTCTCTAATTTAGTATTAGGTTTTATGAGATACATCTAATATGTATTATAACCTCAATTACAGTCAGCATATGGCAGCTGTGAGTATGGGGGGTGGGGGGTTGATGCATCCAGCTGCACTCTCAAAGCTAAGGAACAACTATTTGTAACACTTTCCAACACAAAAGCTCTCTCATTGACAACACCCTTGAATTGAACAAACATACGGGACCAGACAGCTCATGAAGCTTTGAAGTGCTGGTTGGTAACGTCTTCCACATGTAGCGGTATGAAGTCACTTCCAAAATACATATTCCAACCATATGATGTCCACCTTATTGGTGTGCAGCTGGGCATTAACTATGTTCAGTACGAACCTCTGACTCTGAGGTGAAGTATTTTCCATCAGTCACTGCAATTGAACAGGATGTCATCATGAATGATTTCCTATTTCATTCCTCTGTATTGGGTTCCCTCCCAATATAGTTACAATTGGTGTTATTGTTTAAGCTAGTTTTCTCTGCAAGGTCCTCGCCTACGTTGGCCATTTCACAGAGAAGGTCACTTAAAGCTAGTGGCGCTCAACACAATAAGGTCAGTGTTGAGGTGTGCTGACGTCACGGCGGTTTAACAGAGCTTGCTAAATAATGTGCTTTGTCATGGAGCACAGAGCTTGTCTACTACCGGTTCCCAGTGGGAGTGTGTGGTTTATGGCTGTTCACATTTAACAAGTGAAAGCAAAATCCAATCCACTTTTTAACAAACAAACAAATTGGTTGTTTTCATTTATGTCACAGTGAGAAATGGAAACGTGCATGATCAGAACTTAAGTATTTGTATTAAAAATACCAGCAGTATATGTAATGGAAGCACACACAGTACCGTACTGTTTACATCCAATGCACAGCTCCAAGTCAATGATATTCCTAAATAAATGGTGAGATGACAGGGACCAGGAACCATGGACATGCCACCGGCACTGCAAAGTTGACACTAAGAAACAAAGCTTCCACTATCGTCGTCATGATGAATAGAATTGCTTGGGCATGTCTGTGGGTTCAGATTGCTTTAGTGAGAGAAGCCAATGCTCAGAATGGGTATTATAGAGTGGTGGTTCAGAGATGTGCAGGCAAGGATAGCCACAAGCCTGATTTAGTGGTGTAGATAATTAAATGCAACATCAATCACATCAATGGGTTATCATATCAGCGCTTCAGTCATCTTTACAACACTACCCTAAACTCTACATCTATAATGCATCCCTGTTGGACAATCGTATGCCGTGTTCAGTTTCCATGTGCAAATCAGATCAGGCTACAGAAACATTCTTGTCGACGGGATACAGCTGCGATGTTATTGTTGAGAACACACACACACACACGCACACACACAACTCTGTCTTGCACCCTGGTGGGACACTGGCTGCAAACCCCTTCCCCCTCCAAATGTATAGTCCCTGCAGAAAAAGTCCTTCAAATTCCCAATGGAAAACAGATGTTCCCTTCACTAAAGTATGACACACCACCTACTGTCTATGTATAGAAGAAAAGAGGATCAATGTTAACATGTATTTGTTTTAAAGGAGTCTCCAGACAGCATCATATGGCAAGCAGTAAATAAGCAGAAAGCTGTAGAACAGTAGCATTGGAGATCCATTTGATTGACAAATTGTCAGACTTATATCCGAGGTTCATTATAAAACAATCCTCATATGTAATATAAACCACTGTATAATAAGAAACCATATGGAGCAGTGTTTACTGTAATTCCTTATACTATTCTGGCATGTGGTTGTGCTGGTCTGTTCCAAGTAATTCTAAGGCCTAGACCTGTCTAGGTTAACAAGCATCCCCCCAAACCATCGTCAACTTACTGCTTCATGGGTAATGAAGCTAACATAACTGGAAGAATTACATACAGTAGAGTCGCACATTCCTGGCTTTTAGCAAAAACAGCCTATGGTGAAACCAGGCAACCTCTTTGATACTGATGTATGAAGTTAAGACAAAGACGTGTAGAAATGTCAGCCTACATTACATTACCTTGCAAGTTGAAGCTATCAGAAAACAACTGGGCTTACAGTCATTCAATTATTATAACATTTCAGACAAAATATATCTTATATATAATATATCTTAGGCTTCTTGCCTTTTGGAAGGAACCAGAGCACAATAGTTTTCCACAAAGAATTCTGCAGCTGTAGTTTAACAAATAACAGCTGGACTTAAACCATGCACATACACACACACATGCACACTGTAGTAGAATATTAATAAGAATCTTCTTACCTTCCAAAGTGGTTCCTGTGCCTAGAAGAGGTTCGCCAACTCCTGAAGAGTAGCGGGCACTAACAAATATCTCATATTCGGTGGCGGGTTGGAGCTTCTTGAGCACAGCCTCTGTGATATCTCGCTTCACTGTGATTTCCTTCCGCTCACCGCCATCAGCGGGTTTGTAAGCAATTTTGTACTGAAGGACATTTCCTGGGGCCGCCTGCCATGACAGTTTCATCGTCGATATGGTCTCATCAAAGACACGTAGGTCACGAGGAGAGCCCTGAACTGAAAGGAAGCAAAGTAGATAAATCATTCAGTTAACTGTTGTAACTTTTAACCAGGATAGGATAAGACAACACACACAATGCCGCTAGTGGAAAAAGAGACACATTACAAGACTTACTTTCCTTGGTGGTGCCATCCACCTGCATGTCATCCCCCACGCCAGCGGAATACTCGGCAGACACAGACACACGGTAGGTAGTGACGGGGGAAAGCTTATGAAGAACAATGGTGGTCTCAGGTCCGTTGGTTTGGGCGTTCAGCGTGTCCTCAGATCCATCCAATGGGACGTAGGACAGACGATACCGAACCACTGAACCTGGAGCAGCCTCCCACGAAACCCTGAAACTATTTGTAGTCTCCTCTGTTACTTTGAGGTTCCGCACATTTCCTTGTTCTGAAGAAAAAGGACACGTTTCACTGTGACCTTTCGATATATGATTATTGAGAACAATTTACTTTGAGCAAGAGGAACGCCAATTCCCTTACCTTCGAGTGTGGTCTCTTCACCACTCAAGGGGAAGCTGTCTCCTCTCTCATACTGAGCGAAGACGTTGACCTCATAGGTGGTGAGGGGAGTGAGGTGAGGTAGCACAGCGGTAATGGTGTTCCCAGGCACCGCCATGGAGATGAAGTCTCCAGTGACGTCCTCAGCCTTGCGGAAACGCACCATGTACGACATTACATTGGTCGAGGCTGGCGTCCACGTAGTGCGGAAGCTTCTGGAGGTCACCTCAGAAAATCGCAAGTTGGTGGGTGGGAGAAGACCTAAAAACAGTGCTAACATGTTAGAAATGTTGTCCCGGAAGTAAATATATTCACAATCATGAAAGATAATAATATCATAATGTAATATACAAAAAAATTATTATAATTGTCAGCTTGTATTGGTCAGGTAATTTATTGGTTTGCAGTTAACTATGCAGATGTTCCCTGGCTCTAATGTTCTAGATCACTAATTGTGTTGTGGGGTTACAGCCGTCAGTATCAATAAGTGTAGCTTAAGAAGTGATGTCATTCTGTGGAAAAGTAACCATAAACCATTTGACTTACAGCTGTGGTGGCCTTTTGAATCAAAATTGTTTGAAGGTCAGAATAACACTGCTGTTTCCGTTGCTATAGTGTTTTACTAGAGTAAACATGGGCAAATGGTGTGAGGAAGCCCTTGTTAGCAGCTTGTGGCTTTCTGGAATTGTCGACAGGCTAAACACAAGTGTGTAAAGAATGTTTTTGCTTGTGTCTGCTTGTCTGAAACGGCCAACGGAAGGGATCAGACTCAGTACATTACAATAGCACTATAATTGTCTTTGGCTCATTGCCATTGACCTATTCCTGGAGTTAATAAATGGGACATCTGCCATACAATATTAGAGTGGGCGTACAGAAAAGGTATTAATATGCCAAATGGAAAGTGCCCATGGTCAATTATGGTAAGGACTAAACCCTGAACAAAAGGATTGCTTGGGTTTTGTGGTATACTACTTACTTTTCTTTATTATGTTGAGCAGTTCTTGTTCAATCCTCAGACAGATGGACTGAGTCAGCTCCTTGGAGATCCTTTGGAAGGCATCAAAGTCCTCTACTTCGTAGACATGAGTGGTTGATGGTTCGTTAGCAATGGCTTCCAACTCCGACCGGACTGCATCCTTTACACCGACAGCAAAGATCTCAACATCGGAATTTCTCAAGTTGGTAGCTGCGGACTTGAAGGAGTCAGAGGACTTCCCATCTGTAATCAGGACCATGACACGAGGGACGTTTTGTCGAGCACCACGAGTCTGCACAAAGATCTTCTCCCTGACATAAGTCATGGCTTTGCCAGTGTTGGTGGAGCCTCCGCGGTAAGGGAATGTGCGCACAGCCTTGACCACGGCATTGATGTCATGGTGGGTGTTGAGGGCAAATTCAGTGTGAGGGTCCCGGCTGTACTGAACCAAGCTTATCTGTACCTTGTTAGGTCCAATGTCAAAGGAGTTCACCAGTACTTCGAGGAAGCCACGGACCTTGGCAAAGTTTTGTAATCCGATACTATAAGAGCCATCTACAAGTAGAACTACATCAGCTTGCACATCCACTCCAAGAGAGCATTCTGGGAAAAGACAAGCAGTAATCACAGGCCTATATTAATAATTGACTAGGGTTGAGGGGCATTTATAATAAGACATAGGCAGCAAAGAGTATCCATCACCTGTTGACACCTTGACAGGCTGAGTTTTCTCCATGGCCATAACAGGTTCGCTGGGTGTTAACCCTTTGAGGGCATACAGGCTGATCTCATACTCTGTCTCAGGAGACAGGTCACGGACATTGATAGAGGTCTGTGTGGGCCCCATGTACAGCTCTTGACGTTTCATGCCAGGCAGCATGGGAATGAGGACGAGCTTGTAGCCTGAGACATCACCTAGCGATTCGTCCCAGGTTACCTTCATAGACTTGGAGGCAATTTCTATCACTTGCAGGTTAGAGGCTGGTTCGACCACTGAGCAGAGAAAAGAAGGAAACCAAATAATTGTGTTGAACTGATTTGTTAGATAGAAAGCAATCAAAATAAGAATATTGAAACCTCCTTTACTTAATTAATTGACTCACTTTCCTCTCCGCTGACCAGAATGCCAAGCTGGTCTTCAACACCAGAGCACACCTCTGTGATTATCTTTTTCTGTACGTCTTGGATAATGTCAAAGTTGGGCACATTGTACATATGCTTGCTGTGTGGTGTGGAGGCAATCTCTCTCAGTTCATCCTCATCTGCTCCTTTGATGCCTGGATTATGCAATACGCACAACAGAAATGTGACTCGCGTTGAATTGCTATATTGGTGTTTTAACATTATGTGAGGAAACGTTAGCTATTGTTATCTACCATGTCCGAATCTTAATATAAAAGCAGGCAAATATTAAACATTAGGCACAATAAGACATACCTAGGACAAAGATTTCCACTCCAATGTTCCTGAGTCTTCTTGCATGCTCTTCAACTGGGTCTTGGGATTTTCCATCAGTGATTATCATAGCTACCTTTGGAAAAGCTTTCCTAGATCCACTTGCCTCCGTGAAGATGTTTTTTATCAGAAAATCAATGGCATCACCTTGGAACAGAGATGATGTATTATCATATATCAAATATCACCCCATCCCAGGGAAGTATTTTCAATACTGTGTTAGCCTGTGTTGGGCTTTACCATTTTTTGAGGTAAAACAACATAAAGGCTTTTTAGAAAAAGCATGAAAGGCTATTAACTACAAAGCAACAATTAATGCAGGGTTGCATCTTGAAACCATTTCCAAAAATCATTATGTAGTTAATTGTCTAATTAAGAATGTCCACTTAGTTTTGTTAAATTAATCCATCCGTCCTACGTATAACCAATACCTTACCTGTCATAGTGTTTCCTCCCTTGTAAGGCAGGTTGCTAATGGCCCTTAGCAGATCTCCCCTCTTTGCATACCGGGTAAGGGGAAACTCTGTGCGTGTGTCTGAGCTGTACTGGACAACAGCTACCCGGGTTTTGTCCTCGCCGATGTCAAAGGCTCCTGCCATGGCGCCAATGAAACTACGGATGTGTTTAAAGTTCTCCCTGCCCACACTCCATGACCCGTCCACCAGAAAAACCAAGTCTGTTATGGCACTGACTGAGCACTCTGAAAAAGAAATGATAGAATACAATAGAATTAAAATACAATACAAAAATAATTATAATTCACATACAGTAATGACACTGACCATCTTGGGTACCAAACATCTCTACATCTTGGGATCTGTATCATTGGTGTCTAAAACAAGGATTGGCCATAAAAGTGCTACAGAACTAACATATGGTCCTGTGAGAGCTAAGGTGTTAAGTTATAGCAGCAGCACCTACTCTAGGTCTTGGAATGACTATTGAACTCATTTACTCTATTGAACACATTTACTCCTGACAGTTAGTTGGATGACTCACATAATGCTTTCTGACATAAAAGGCAATATCAACCAAACATGGTCAGTGCTAAACTGTGGGCTGGGTCATTCCAGCTAACAGAAAATATCTATAGCCCAACAATCAGCAAAGCTTTCAGCTGCAATACACACTGTGTGTGTGTGTGTATATATATATATACATACATACATACATACATACACACACACTATGCATATATATTTGTTTAATAATTTAAAACTTAATGGACTTCAAACCATACCAATTTCTATGTATCATTTAAATTGTCTGATTCAAATAATTGGCAGCTATCTATGGATGGACTTGAATCAGGTCCTGATGGCTCTAAATGATGTTCCTCACATCATGTTATCTTCAGTTTTTAAAGTTCCTTCCAGATTATTTCACATAATGTCCAAAATGAAGGCCCACATTCAGGCCCTAGTCACAATTAAGGTTGGTTGAGAAAACTGAGAAACATTTGTAGAAAGTTACACGTGTTATACCAGAAAAAAGGGTTTCAGATCATCTGGAGTGCAGAATATAATTTCCAGCCCAAGGATCAAAAGGGTGGGGAATGTGTCTGTCAGTCACTGGACTGACAAGAGTAGACCAGCTAAAATAAAATAAAAAATAAATAAAAAAAGAGACCACATGAATTCTGATTATGGGACTTCATTAAAGGCTCCAGCTCACCCTGGGGTATAAAAGCTTAAAGTCTTCCTCTACTGTGTGTGTGCGTATTTTGTGTGCAAAATTGTTTCAATTAAGGAGCGAATATGTGCATTCCCAGCCACTGTCGGAACCCCCCTTGTCTGGTTTTCTTGGTGATAATTGGAATTGGAATGTAGGAAATTATTCTGGGCGAGAAATAATAATGATTGAAATCTCATGAAAAAGAGAAGATGAAGAATCTGCAGGGGAAATGACAGTTCTGAGGAAAAGTCTAGATTTGACTTTAGGTGAGTATTCAGCAAACTGCAGTATACTTACTGATTGCCTCCGACTGTGGCTTTCGGACATGTCCACTGGTGTTACTGGACTGAACTGAAACAGAGGAAACATTTGAAATGTCAGACAGAGTGCTTTTTCACAAGGAGGACAAAGAATCGCGTCATAAAAGATGGTCAGTGGGATTAAAACCACATACACAAAAGCACATTTCTTTCTGCTACATTAGCTATAAATAGTGAGTGATTCAAGCTTCAACAAAGATGTGGCTACCAACTTTCCTTCTTCTGTTGTGGCTAGAGGGTTAAGGTATTCTCTTGTTAATGGGGAATATAGTACATTAATATTATATCTTAAGTTTTAACATTTTATGATTAAAGCATTGGACACTTGAATAAATAAATAATAAATTGAATGACAAAAAAAAATGTGTATGCAATTTTCAAAAGTAATTTGCCCAAACGTTCAAATGATTGCATACTTACTGGTAAGTTGTCCAAAGATGGGTATACTCTCATCAGAGCCATAATAAGAGTTGATGGACACAGAATAGTCCAGATCTGGGGTGAGATCACTAATGGAGGTTGTCGTGGCAGAAGAATGGAGGCTAAACTCTTTGGCTGGTTCATCTGAGAAGATGAGCAACAGAGGTTTTGAAGTGCTAGCAAGCCGAAGAATGGCAAACAGCTATAGACATGTTCCCACACAATGTGGAACAGCGTACTGGCAGAAACACCTGGGTGTGTTTGTACAGTATGTTAAGGGTGTAGTAAGGTGTTGTCAGGTAAGTTACACCAACCTGTGTCTGATGTAACTTGGATTCTGTAGCCATCTATTTGTGTCGAGGGCCTTGTCCATGACATTTGTACTGCATTCTCATTTATAATTTTGAATTTCAAGTCTGAAGGGGGTGCCGCTGAAAATAACAGATGAAACAATTTTAACACACATTAAACATAACACGCATGTATGTGTTATATTACTGGTCAAACAATTTGGCATGGTATTTTCATTCATCCCAACGACAAACGCTTCACAACTGAAGCGAGATGTTCGCTGTTGGGGACAGACAAATAAGAGCCGACATCCATCGTAAGAGGTGACATGTACAGAACACGCAACATTAAGAAGTAAGAGAAGCCATTTTGGAGCAAAATGACATTTGTTTGAATTGCACAACCACAGCGGCGCACAACTCAAGCACCACAATACAGGACATGTGCACAACTCAAGTAACAAGTAAAGTGCAAACATTAAGTGATCCATCCAACACATGCTGGGTGCATTCATTATATTGCATGCCCTGATCATCACTCCCCCCATCTAATCATATTGCTTTCATTATGGGCATTTATCACTAATGCAAATGTACAGTACTATATGTTCAGGTTGTTGATTATACAATGGAATCAAGGTTGCCAGGTAATTATTATAGTAACATAATTTAACTCTATGTTACATACAGGGTATATAAACATATTTTAGTAAATGTATTTGCTGTTAAATAAGTTAGGACACCTTACACAAGTGATTGGCACTCATCCATTGCAAACCTCCCAAAAGAATACACAATTTGTCACTCAAGACTCTTGTGTATTTTCTTTTCATCGGCGGCATAATGCATGGGAAAGCGTGAGAGGTGACTGACTTTGCTGTTGATAGGTGCTGCAATAGAGTAAGTGTGTACACCGAAATAAACACAGGAAAAACATCCACAGATGCAGTCTGGACACAGCGCGTATCTCCACATCGAGTTGGCTTCACCACAGAATCATGCATCATGTACATGAGAAAGTTGTTTGGCTCAACAACTTTGTCGAATTGGATGGAAGTTTCCATGTACAGTTGGGACCAACCAGACAGAGATGACAAACATATTTTAATATGATATTCTTCCTTAATCTTGGCATGCAACCTTGATAGTCTGACAAATCAATAAATATTTAGATACTCTGAGTCGATTTAGAAAATGATATATAAGGAGGAAAAATATTTTCTGAACCTTGATGTGTAATAATTTTATCAAACAGTGACATAGTTAGGTAATATATTTATAAATATAGTATATTTATAATTGTATCACATTGCTAAATGTCAAAAGAGTTAATAGGGTAATAAACTTTTAAAATGAGCTCAAATTCAAACAAATATACTTGCTGTTAATAGCTTCTCGTTATTAACATTTCGGTAAGTGTTAAATAGGTGTAAAACATGATATAGAAAGCGTGGAACTAAATGATATTACTATACTGTACCAAAAACTGCTACTATTTTATGTATACATTTTTGATACAATCAATCTAGGCATGCCACCAATCATTAATAATGAAGACAACTGTTTACTAAATATATAACAAGTAATTATACTAGAACATTTTTTTTTCTTGTTTTATAAAAGCATGCAAGCAGTGGAGGGGTCTAATGTCATGGAAGAATATCATATCAAGAATATAAAAATATGTTGTGCCATAGCTTGGGACACAGTGAATGCACAGGCAGATGACAAACAGGACTTGAGCCCATCAAAAAAGAAGAGCTGGGACTGGAGGATCACAAACCTGGCACATCAATTTAAGGAGCCCCGGGTGGGCTGGTGTTCCCTTCATGTCTGCTCGAGTTGACCTCCAGCGTGTTGTCAGAGTTTGAGATGACAGTTGATGTGTATGCATGGGCGTATCAAAGGGAATGTGGGGAGTATGAAATGGAGAAGGTGGAAAGCAAAGCGCCGGTGGGTGGAGGAGAACATACTTAAGACACTTTTGGATTAGTCTTCACTGACATGAATACATGTTTTGTCACAGCAAGCTCTAGGACGTAAACATACATGAGTTTCTTGCATTCACTTTCATCATATGACTTAGGAAGGCAACCCGAGTGGAAGAAAAGTGATTTTGTCGAGATGACCTCTGGGTCTTGTTGTTTCTCCTGTTAGATACATGGGTGTTTAATAAAGTGATCCTCAGTGGCTTCCAAGGGCCAGAGTGTGGCTACTGTTCTGTAAGAAAACTCTGTCAGCTAGTCAGCTCTCCTGGTGTGCACTATTGCCAGGAGTGGAGAAGGAGAGGAGAGGGAATGAGCCCTGACTCTCCAAAAGAGGCAAAACAGATGCCAAAGTAATTCCGCAACATGTGCTGACGTTAAACATTACCGCATTTTAACTTTCCATATGTACTGCAACTCAGCGTATTTTCGAAAGCCCGCAAACGAAGCCCTAGAAAGGCTCTTTGTCTTTTGCGCTGTCTGAGGATTAATTTGCGATTCTCGTGTTACGTTTTTCCATTCTGTTAGTGAATATACATGAGAGTAGACATTAGATGCCTTGCACTGTGCTGAGGACTTCAGGCAGATGAGGTTTTCAATTCATTGTTTTGGTTTTTATATATACTTATATGTTGCCATTTTTTGGCCAAAATAATATCAACAGATTACTAACAGTCTATAACAGTGTAACAGTCCATGTGATATTTACTGTATGTACAGTAATATGCCTTTAAAAAGCAACAGTGATACTAGGCAGTGATGCTAGCTATAGACATTATCAAGAAACATAACAAAACAATATAATTATGAATATGTTACTGATATGTGTAGCAATAAAAAACAAAATGTTCACTGATTTAAATAACTGGGACAGAATAATTAAGTAATCTCACCTCTATGCATATTATTAATTTATATATAAAAATTGCATTTCAAATGCGAAGAACGGTATTAAAGAGAAGTATTAGTAGAACATTTAGTGAGAATAGATTTTATAAGTTTTTAACTTGAATTGATATTGCATCAACCAGATTAAATATTACATCCTAAACAAAAGGTCAAATTTCAGTCTAGATATAAATGATATCTGGCGACATGTTGAAAACATTCATAGTTGGTCATTTTAGAATGAATAATCTGAATAATGTGCAGCAAACATTTTAGAATTACACACAGTAAAATATCTTACACATGAAATTGGGAATAACTTTATTCAGGTTATCAATACATTGCCAACATTTACATTTTTTCCATAATATCACTTTGACTAATCCCTCTTAATTTCAAGGGAATGAGAGAGAGAGAGAGAGAGAGAGAGAGAGAGAGAGAGAGAGGTGAGTGGAATAAGGTGTGGTGGTTGCATTTACCTTGACCGTCTACGGAGGAGAGAAGAGCTGCGACCAAGGCAGCCGTGGCTAGTGATAGCCCTAACTTCATTCTGAGCTGTTGTTGGGTCAGCAACGCATGAATATGTCTGAGGACACAGAGGAAAGTGTCTTTTGGTTGCAGTGGGCACAATGACAACTCCAGAATGGGATTTTTATCAATGTGGCATAAGCCACAAGAAATAATTTAAATTAGCCTGTTTTAGGCTAATTGAAATGTATAGACTAATAGGCTAAATAAAATAAAAGATGTAACACAGCTAACAGTTGCAGAAGGAAGCTATCTACAGTACAAGTCCTAGGCAGGCAGGCATCAATAGGTTATAGCTGCCCTACTCTGTGCTTCTTTCATTTTTACCATAGATTGTGTGCCCCGCCTAGTGCACTGAAACGCACACTGCAGTTATAAGGGGGCCAATTTAGGCATAGACTAGTCTATTGTGTCGCTTGGCCCCACAATCAAGGAGCCCATAAAAACTCCATTATCCACAATCTTCGTAGCCCTACTTAAGATACTGTGTAAGTGAAAATCTAAGGCAAAGTGAAAAGCAAAAGCTAACTGCAAATTGATTGCTCTGTCTGGTGTGTATTTATTTGACATGCAATGCTTATAAACCATTGATCTTATGAAGGACAGCTGGCTATAGGCTACATTTCTAAATAGTTTTGATTGTTTAGTCTTAACTCGCTAAAAATAAATACATAAATTAAATTTGGCAATGAAAAAAGACAGACCTGTAAAAGTTCATAAAAACTAAATAATAAAATGACTGAATGTAGGCTATATAGTCTACTTTTCTTTTTTATCAAAGTAGCAAATTCATATTAAAGTTAGTTATGCATAGGATATTATCTTATCATCTAATGTTAAGTCATTTTACTCACCTTAGGAACTCCAAAAAAATAACCAAGAGATTTTGAGTGCAGCCTCCGTGAAGACTCCCTCTGAGAACTAAGTGAAATATCAGGAGCTGCGGGTGAACCCTTCTTTCCTCTCTGGCTACTGGAAGCTCCACCAGCAGATGTCCAAGAAAGAAAAGAGTCTTTCCAAGTGGGAAGAATCTTTCCACAATCGGCCACTTAATAGGGGGCAGTTCCCAACACTCATTTTACCGTCTCTTACGAAATATTTGTGAAAAAAAAAAAACAAAAAAAAAACAAACTCGTATGGCAGTTATGGATATCCGCCTAGGCTGCCACCCTACAACATTCATAAATTATTTTTGGGATTTTATTAATTTGGGTTTACATAAGCATCTGGATATGTTTATAATATATAGACCTTTTATTTTACATTTGCATCGTGAAATTAATTTCCAACCATCAAAGGTGTCATAGCCTATATCTTATGAGCAACTGGACCAACTAAAATAGAAAAAAATATAAAACTAAGTCTAAGTCCGTGCTTAGAGCTTTTAGAGTAATCTATTTGTATTTTGTTTTTGGTAGCTACACGGCCGCTGCTAGGCTTTGAAAACTTTGATGGTTAGAAAATACATTTCACGATTTATATGTGACAGAAACGTTTATTTAGGGCAAGCAGGATCTTTGAGATTTGGAAGAGGCTATCCATCCCGTTGTTGTTGCGCAGGGTGAATATCTTGTAATGTACTGCCATCTAGCGGGTTAAACAAATAGCTGCCTCAACCAACCAATTCCACATACTGTATCTAACAAACCTTTCACCATTATGTGCACAATCCACAGGATCCAGCAATAAACACACAGAATATATATTTTCCAGAGGTTTATGCAAGTAACGTTACAAATGTAGATTCACTGGTTTAACATTTGACCAAGTCACAGTGACATAACACTCAATCATGTTAAATCCAATCCAGCCAACGGCTGAATACACTTTTAGGGCAGCAGGCATCAGTTTCACACATAATTTCCTGAGATTTGCTTTTGAATTTTTTTTTTATTATTATTGCTTTTGAGTTATTCATTAAACAATCAATAAATACTGCTCCCAAGTATGAAACATTGACATTATTGAAAGGTCAATAAATCTCCAAGATTAAAAATCAGAAAAACAGAAAATACAGTATAAACTGCATGTACAGTATGCACAATGGATTTATAGGACAAGGACAACAGTTGAATTTATAGTTCACTTCTTAGGCATTGCTGCATTGAACAACTCATATAAAACATATCCACTGCCTGTGAAGAGAAAGATTACATTAGATACATAATATAAAATGACAAATTACAAATGAGCTAGTCAGACATTCTAACTTAGGTTACTTAAGACATAAACCTAACAAAAATTTAAAAATTGGTTAATGGTGTATGTCATTGTACCTACAAAGACCAACAAATTGCAACTTCTCACATAAACACTAGTTACTGTACAGTAGAGTCTCAACCTGGTGAGATGACATACCACAAACGGTGAGAGTCATAGTGGCTCGGTACAGAAGAGCATCAGCAGTGCCACCCTTCAGATGAACAGGCATGCCATTGTCTTCCTGTTCAACACAAAACAATGTCACCGAATGACAGGGTTTCTGGGGAGGATTTATTAATACACTTCATCTTATGCATGTTTAATTAAGGGCCTGTTGCCATTGGCTGGTTGCTATCAGGGTACATTAAATAACACTCCTGAGTATATCAGTCTCCTGAGAAAGTATATCTGAAAATGAACGGTTCAAAAGCTTCACTCGTATATTCACAAATACTCAACATTTTAAAAAGCACCACATTAATTATATATTTTGCTGCTGACATTGTCCTTACACTTTGTTCCCATAATGTAGGGTTCTCCAATCTTGGTCCTAGAGGGCCGCTGCCCTGCATGTTTTAGATGTCTCCCTGCTCCAACACACCTGACTCACGTGACTGGGTCCTAATAACGAGCTATTCATTTGAATCAGCCGTGTTGGAGCAGGGAGACATCTATAACATGCAGGGCAGCGGCCCTCTAGGACCAGGATCGGGGACCACTGCCATAATGTAATCAGCACTCAATAAAACATGACATGTTCACATACTATTTGTTCTAGCAAGCAGACATAGGCTACACAGAGCAGGGGAGGTCAGATCCCTGTTGAACGAGAAAGATCTAGAGGCTAGCAATGTGGGTCTTGATTGACAGCTGCATGTGCATTTAAGGGCAGGGTTAGTCATTTTGGAGAACTCTTGTAAATAATATTCCTCTGCGTGTCCGTGGTGTCACTTCACACATTCAAAGACATTCTGAAGCAAAGCTAACCCTAACTCTAGGCTTGTTGATAAGAGCGTTTTTTCCCCACTGTCTATATTCCTATTTACAACACCAGGGCTGTGTCGAAGTATCACACTACAACACGCGCAGAGAAGGGTAAGATGGTGTGAATTGTAATTTATGGTGAAAGACCATAATTAGTGTTGAGATCAGAGTAGCATATGCTCTGTTGAAACATCTTAAATTCCCATTTCCAACAATTACAGCCATTACTTTAGAGTGAACACACTACTTTTGACCAAGTGCTACTTTTGGCTCGTTTCCTTAGCGTTTTACAAGTAAACTCTTATTTTGTCTAGAGTTCTTAATGACACACACACTTTCGTAAAAGATAAAAGTATTGGTATATTTTACAGTGTCACCGTTTCACAGTTGCAATTTCTTTTTTTTTGTGCATTAACTGCAACATCTTTCCAAAATCAATTAATAATGGTGTTAAATGATCGCAATTCAATATTGACCATATTGGATTTATTTCCATAATCATGATGATCTATCGATGCTGGAGAAAGACAACAAAAAAAAAGGTAAAGTCAGCTATTGCAAGCTAATTGTAAGCCAATTTTGAAGTTTGCTGTGGGGAGAAAGGTAAGTGGGGGTCACCCAGGCGTTCCCCTATTTTTGGAGAGTCCTCGACCTTAAAGTAAATATGTACAAGTAGGTAGCCTACTAAAAACTTTGGTATTGTGACATTTATTTTTTGAGGGATAAACTTAAAATAAACTTAAATATAGTTTCCATCCCCCAGAAATATAGATATAGATAGATATATTTTTTCTGGAAACCCTGATTGTTTTAGTGTTTGCAGTCACCTGACTGAGGACAAATCAGTGACCAGTGGTGCAATTATACTGAAGTTAACATTTGTTTTCAAATGGTGATAGAGCTAGATGAAGCAATACAAACAGCCATAGCAATGCTGATTGTTTAAAGACTTTGTTTGCACACCTGGACAAACATAGTGTGAGAATGTTTTCTATGGTAACCGTCTTAAAATGAGAACCTGCGGTGCAGAGATACAACTTTTGAAGCTTCTTCAGCCTACAGGACTGTATACTCAGGTTACTTTCAACCCATTGAGGCCGAAGGGTTCAAGTAAAAATTACTCCCTAAATCCTGAAGTTTAATGAAAAAATGGTTTTGATATTTTACTATAAGAAAATATTTTTCAGCCTGTGTAGCAGATAAGTACATCAAATAAAATGCATTTTAGAGCTGACAGCGTTGTCTAAAATATGTGTGACCAATAAAATTAAAAATAATCCATGAATATCAACATATGAAAATCATACGTTTGTCAGAAATTATCATACTTCAATACAATAATAGCATAAAAAAAATCCACAATAAATGATTAAAGGCAGGAAAAAATGCACTTCGTTTCCCACAATACTGTTCAGTCTGTATAATGTGTTGTCAATGCATTTCAGCCTATCACAATGCATTTAAATGCGAACGTGAATAAAAAGATTATCACATGACCAAATGCAACACAGACATCCCAACTGCCTGTAAAGGAAGATGCAACGTGTACGTGTCATCAGTCCGTAGTGGGCTAACTGGGTGAATGACATGTATGTGGGGCTATTTAAGCCTCATTTGGCCGGTTCTACTAGTTTCGTTTAGAATATATTAAACATGGGAAGTGTCATATCCAAGCTATCACAACAACAAAAATACAGAATTGTTAAGAGCCATTGAATTTGGGCCGGTTTTAGTTATTTTTAAAGTTGTTTTTATTTAACTAGTTACCTGAAAAAGCTTCTGCTTTTCCTTCACCGTGTTCTCAATCTGTCTGCGGGCACTGCTGCTGAAGGTACGCTTAGAAAGCTGTCTTAGTCCCTGGGGGCGATAACAGGTCAGCTACCGTGGTAGTTATCATCTACACATCTCTAGTTTGTGCCTCTACAACGAGTGGATTTATTAAACAAACACACGTTTCTCTCTAATGTTACAATGTAACATTAGATTACATGTTTACAATTAATGCTTACAAAGCTAACACAACCTAACAGATGCAGTACAGAAGCTAGCTATTGTATTTAGCATATAAATTAGCCAGGTAAATAACTTCCCAAAATGAGCTACTGTAGAGCTGAAGCATTTAAGTCATAAGCTGCCACATCGTGGTAGATGAAATAGAAAAGCCACTCACCATAAATTGTCTGTACATTTTTGCCAAATCAATGTGCTTTAAGCTAGCAGGACGTGATCAAGACAGCCACAAGGACAATGACAGCTTGTTACCCACAATCCTCTTGGCATAGTCACGTGTCAAGCCAGTCAGTCACGTAGACAAAGTAATTTTGACCTGGCTCACAACACTGTAATAATTAGCTAACCGTTAAATATTAAGATCATTTACCCAAGTGATGATATGTGGCAATGCAGTGTTCAACTTTTCTGTAGTCTTCAAACAAACTTAGAAAACACAAATTTTGAAACATTTAACTCAGGTTTATTGACAACTTAAGAACACAGTATTCTATAGAAATATGGTAGACTATAAGAAATCACAACATACTGTTAACACTTTTGTGCATGGCTTTGGTCATAGTAAAGGAATCAATAAACATATATTTTATTTTCCATAACCAACAAGAACTGTTAACATACGGAGTACTGGATAGGTTTTTTATTTCGTTGAATTGCTGTTTGCTATGCAAGACTGCTCATACTCATTTAGTTCCAGGAATGCTTTAAATAGCTTTGCCATTAATAATGACCCTGAACAATACAATAAAATAAAATAGTAACCTCAGTATTAATGTACTTACAACCCTTCAAGAATAAAGCCATGGACCGCACTTGAAATGTGGGCATACATTAGATGATTTACAAATAAATAATAAAAATAAAAATACACATTTCATAAACAGGCGACTACAAATAAACTCAGCAGCCATCTTGAAGCTACACTATATGCACAAACACCTTTAATCTTAAAGTGGCAGTGTACAATTGCTTGTGTGGTGTGAGGGGTAACTTTAGAGATTACACAGGAATCTGTTAAACATATGTACCCTGAATGTGCATGCAGTTTTGTATTCATGCAACTCACATTTTAATTTAAATATATACTTTGCCAAAAATGTATGTACTCAGAATTGACTGAATGCAAGCACTCAAGCATTATGCATGTACACACGACATCAACATAACCAGTACAAAACCGGCACTAGACCTTACACACTACCACTTTAACTTCCATTTGCATTAGCTAAGCAATTTAGCCGACAATTGCTGCCCTTGTCTGTGAGGTTGCTATGTACTAGCAACCTCACAGCTATGTACTATCCTGACATATAACGAACATCGACAAGCAGTCCAGAACAGGGCCTTGTTGGCCACTAAGGCATGCAGACTTAGCAGGTGCTTCTAATTGACAATGTCAGCACTGTTGTTGCGGTTGTCATATTTGTGGTGGATTATGAACAGAACCACACCCAAGAAGAAGCAGACCGAGCCCACTGTGATGTAGGCGATGCCCAGGAAGGGGTTCTTGCCACCCATCCAGGAGATGGTGCTCAGGATCACCCGCTTACGACCCTCAAAGCTGAGCACAGGATAGTCTGATTGCACATAATCAAGGGAAATGACTGGAACTAGAATTAAACACACGCATAACATGTCATCTTAAAATTGGTCTGTGATTCTGTAGTGCTACCGGCTTACAAAAACCCACTGCATCGATGTCTGATATTAAAATGCGTGAGTCTGTCTGTTATTTACTGCAGTGTTGGTTGATCATGGTAGTTATTAGTCTACCTTGTCAAACAGCGTTCTACAGAGAGGCATCTTCTTTACTCAAGGATATAGTGTACTGTATTCACAACATGAGATCCAACACTGTCTGTAATGCATATTCTGGCCATTACAGAAGGCAAACAGCTACAACAGCTATGTACGGTACTAAAGCCGAAAGCACATTTTTCTCTACCTTCCTTACTGTACCTTCAGGCTTTTGTGTGGTGATGTTCACGTTCAGTTCAGCCGCCTCTCAAGCTATTAATCCACCGTAACATTAGTTTTGCCAACTATGTTTTCTGGTTTGATAAGAGGAACCGTAGTCTAACTAATGGCGCTTTTCCATTGCTGGTACCAGCTCGCCTCGCCTCTACTCGCTTTAGGAGCTTTTACATTGCATAGTACCAGCTCAACTCCACTCAACTCGCCTCGCCTTTTTTGCTTTTCCACTGTGCAAAAGTTGGGATAGTACCTGGTACCAGGTACTTTGTCGAGGTTCCAAGGGAGCTGAGGCGATACCAAAATGTGACGTGACAACAATGAATACTACTGATTAAATCGTCACTTCGTCATTGTGCAACACGGGCATTCATACGGCAACTACTCTTAACAGCCGATATTTATTTACCTTTTATTAAATGGCAAAACGCAAAACCACGGCGTGATCAATTAAGGAAGTGCAGATTGTTCTAGGGTGTCGACGGCATAATCAATGTTACCTACTGAGAGCTGGACAGGGCAAATCACGTAAGTGAAGCTTGACCAATATGTCTATATGAACTGTTGGCTGCACACGACTACCGAAGGACATTGAAACAAGGTAGAGACATTTTACAAAAAAAATGTTTTTTAATGATTACCGATCTACTGCAGGGGTGGATCAAACAGCGCCGTCGCTATGGCGACCAGGTACAAAAGACCCGTGCAGAGGCGAGTACAGTCGATACTATGCAATGGAAAAGCTCCCTAAAGCGAGTAGAGGCAAGGCGAGTAGAGTTGAGCGGGTACCAGCAGTGAGAAAGCACCATAATTCTGCTAAATTTGATTTGTTTGTGGGACATCATTAGCCTGGCTCCGCCCGACTGTGCTCTCAGATCAATTTATTTCGCTGAGATCATAGTCTGGAAACTCTGATCGCATTAACGTTCACACAGCCAAACTGTTGGACATCAGGCGTTGCTAAGGAAAATCGTGTAATCTGATTGGTTACTATTGGCTCGTGATTGACAGGTCGAAAAGGACCATTAGGCTGTTGCCAGACAACTTCCAGTTGCCATTCAACACCTTGGTGTAGTTCGATCTTATCATGCTTCTTTGTTTCAAGGGACAGGTGCCTGGGCATACTGGCATCGTCTGGTGGTAAACATAGCATTGTTTGTGGTTAGAATGAAAAGGATACTGTAGGTGATCTCCAGTACATATCTGCCACTGGCCAGCGTCGATGCCATGCCTGGCTTCTTCTGGATGATGCGGTACAGCTTGCGAAAGGTGGGCAGGGCAGCTGTACGCATCCACACAATGAAGTCCTCGTTAATGAAGCCGTTGTTGTCAGGGTCTGATGGGTCCAAATCGTACACCGGCTTCCTCCAGTTCACCGGCTTGCTTGTGCCTGAGGGATGACACAGACACCGCCACTTAGCTACAGTGATTCTACTGACCGGAAGCCAGAGGGCTCATTATATTATGCATTATATGCAAATCACCTTGGAAAGCTGCAGTGAGGTTGTCATTTCCAACAGGATTCCTGAACTTCACATGCTTGTCTGTCCACCATGCAATGCCCTTCTTCTCCAGAGGAATGAGAGTGCGGGTGTCATTGGAAATGTAGTACAACTCTAGAGTGTCTGGGGGGGGGGAAGCATATCCATGATGTACAAATGATCAGTGCTACAGGAAAACTGAGGAGTTTGCTACTAACAACCTTATTTAAAACCATGCAGTGTGTTTATGAATGTGGTTGAACCACAGGGTGCAACTCAACTTCTTACCATTGAAAAGGCTATTGGCAATAGCACCACATGGAGCAATAGGTTTCCCATCACTGGCAATGCGGTAGGGATCACATTCTTTACTTGGCTCCTGTAAATAGTAACGAATGATAAGGAAGAACAAGTGATTCTATAAATGCAAGGCTCATGCTCTCCTTAGTCATGTCCTTGCATACCTTTAATGAAGTTAAAACTCCATTCAGTTGGCCATCATCCCTGGACTTCACATATCGTCTGTGGTTTTGATAGAAGTTAGACAAGCCATAATACATGAACACATTGCTCTGCATGGGAGAAAAACATGAGGAAGCATCTATATCAGTTAGAGGTCAAAGCAGTTGATAAAAACAATTCATGGCAAACTCAATTACACAGTGACTACAACGTATGCTTTTCCTCTCACTACATCCATCCATTATCTTGACCAACGTGACTAAATCCATATCCCATCTTAATTTGGATTGTTAAGAAACATCTGGAAAGGTGACTAGTAGTAGTGCAGTACTAACACCATTGCAACTACAATTTTTGCTGTAAAAACATAAACAAACCTCCTGAAACGGCTCATGTGGTAGCTAAACTGTTGACATTGTATCTAAAAGTGGTAGAGTATAATCAATTGTAATGGACTTCAGGCATGGGACAAATCATAAGTGCTTCTTTGAATACTAATGAGTACATTGTATTCGGTGTCTAGTGGACAGATAATCAGTACGGTATGTGTTTTAGCACTTAAGGCATGCATTATTAATAATGCCTGCAAACTGTATGGCGTAGACCACTGCTTACCTCAAATGGCTGTTCCAGAGTGAATTGAACAGAGCAGTTGCAGGATAATGTGCTGTTCCAGCTGAAATTCCGAGCGCAGTTGTAACATGGACTTGTCACTTCAACACCAGTATAATCAATCTGAAAAGTTATACAGTCAGCTAATAACCATGGCAAATAACACAATATTGCTAACGTAAACGACACTAAGCGGTATAAACTCAAGCTGTTACCTCAAATTCTTTGATGTTGTTAGATGTGACGTACAGGCCGATTCCGATAGGGATGAAAACGAGGCCAATAACAAAGAAAGCTGGTAGAACTGTTCCCGCAGTCAAAATGGGCTGCCATGCAGGTAACCTCTGCTGCTTAAACGCAGTGTTGTCCGGCTTTTTGCTTTTCACAGCTACTGCACCGCCATTGCCCGGAGTATGGAGTCCGTCCTCTTCCTTGTTAGCGTTATAGCTTGACGCCATCATAACTGCAGTCACCCTACGATCAAAATAATCTTACTGAGTTGACATGCACTCGCAAAGCCAAATATAAAAGACGAACCGTTACAGCAAACCTATTGTTATTTAAAGTTATTTTTTAGTCAAGATGATCTATTCATTGTGGTAGCTCTTGCTACTAGCTAGTTGACAACACCGAGCGGGTTGATACACTCCCCTACGAAAGAAAAACAACAGGAAGCAGACTGATCCAATAAGGTGTCTCAACGTCATCACACATATTTACATAGTACGTCCCCTTCTCGTGTGGTTTTATGGATTATATGTTCATTTCTTTCAGTACAGTTTACAACACTGCAGGCCATTCTTCATTTTTAACTGTATGGAAGTTACGTTTGTTATTGAAGGGAATATGCCTTGCATTCCTCACACATTGACTATTTCACAATCTTATTGAAAGGTTGTTTAATTTAAATTACATTTGAATTACAAATATTTTACACAAAACATTACATGAAAACAAATATAAGCCTTTGATACATCAAATTCTATACAAAATATATAAAGAAATAATTAATAAAACACCCACATCATAAAAATACAGATTGGAGATAAAAGGCATGTTTTACTATTTACATGTCAGATATATAGCAGACAAGCCAAACAGGCTGGACAATAATTCCTTATTTAATGTACCACAACATTCACTGCATACTGTTGAAGACAACACAGCACTAAGCCTGTCTCGCCTTTCCAGTGTTTGCATCTCGTAGTCGTAGCACCATGTATTTCATTAGTATAGTAATTGATTCATTCCCATTCAACATTTTGAATTTCCTGGAGTGATTTGTGGCCTTTTTTCTCTATTTTCCTCCACTGTGAAAGGTACTGCTGCTTGCTGCAGATTTCTTGACTTCTATTCTCATCGACTGACTCTCGGCCCGCGATTCCAGTCTCACTCCACCAGAGATTCCCAGGGCTCCCAGCACGGTCTTTCCCGTCTTCAGGCCCTTGGACATTGGGATGCGGGTCAGCCCTGCACGGGATGGGTGGGCCTCATGGCCAGTCTATGCACAGTGGAGAAAAAGTGTACAGTTTTTTTCAGTTGGGAGAATGAACTGAAGAAAGCAATTGAGGGGAAAACGAAGTGTAAATAATGGAGAAAATGCAAAAGCATATGACTGGAAGGGGGATCGCTGAAATTCTAAACAATTTCACAGCACATATGTATTGTATGAATAAATTAACTGTAAAATGTTAATATACTGTCATTCTTTCATCTCAACCTTGGTGGCTAAGTGTTTGGCTAGGTCTGGCTAGGTTAGGCAAGAAGGCATTGGACCCTGTTTGACTGAACAATGAACAACAGCAATCTCTGTTATGCTATGCAGCAATTACCTTACATGTATTATGATATAAAAGGAATGTGTCTAATAACTATTGTAATAATAATGGGGCATTAATACAAATAGTTATATACATAGTCATTATTTTCAAATAATGATTTAAAGAAACAACCTACATCTTGCTTGAAGAAACTTACCATGTTTTGTGAAGGTCTGCAGGAGGTGGATGTTACAGGAGTAATTGTAATGCTACTCATAACTTTGCTTGTTGTTGTCCTTGCTGTACTTGTGGTGATTTGACAAGGGGAGCGCAGAACTGTTCCAGTCGATAACATCATCTCTTTGCTCTCGGTTACAGTGGAAACTGGCCTGACAACCATTTTGGGGCCCATGTTGCTGCCTAGATGAATGTGGATTTTGTTATCTTCAGTTGTGGTAATGACGTTGGTGTTAATGTGACATTTTTTAATGGGCACTGGGACCATCTGCTTTTCTGGAGTAACTTTGAAGACAGCACGGCCCATAGTCATCTCCTGAGGCTCTGGAGAGGCAGATGTTTCAGGTACTACAGAAGTGCTCACTGTCATTATGGAGATAGGTGATAAGGGCCTTCCTGATGTTACAGAGGACATTTTGCTGCTCTCTGGGGACTTGGCTCTGGATATAGTTGTGATGGTGACCGGGGACTTGGCTCTTTCTGGGCCGCGAGGCATGGTGGTGGACTTCACCCTCTGGCTAGCTGTGGAGTGGGTGGGAATGATTGTGATTTTGGGCTTTGGTTGAGCAGGGTTGGGGCTTAAAGGGGTACTGGAGTAGAAGTCATGAGCAGTGGGGCTGGTAATCTCAAGAGTGGCTGTGCTGTTCTGGTGGTCTGGTGTCACTCGGATGTGTAAAGGTTGCCCTTGCTTTTGCATCATAGTCAATTCAGAGGGCAACACCCCACCATTGATGTGCAATGATTTTTCCATGATATTCCCATGAGGAATATCCTTTTTTCTCATCCAAGGAATCCAAGACTTCTTCATGCTCAGGTCACTGCTAGATGATGGGCAGCGTTCAAGAGCACTGTTTTTTTCAATTGGCTTCTTCAGGCACTTCTGTCTAAGACTATTCATAATGTGGTTCTCTTCCTGGACAGACTTCCTAATAAACCCAGCTGGGGTATCTTCCTCTGCTGCTCCATTGGGTAGTACCTCTGTCTGCACTCCTGTGGATGTCATAGCAACATCCATCATTCGTCTTCCATTTAAACTGGGCCGCAGGGCTCTGCTATGACGCTTAGTCACCTCTAGCTCTTTGGTGAGGTGGATAACCTCTATGCCTATATTCTTTGCCTTCTCCTCCTCTTCTAAAAACCTCTGCTGGAGAACAGAGTAATCCACCTGGAGCTGAGAAAGCTGGTCTTCTTTGTTCATCAATTCATGGATCTTTTCCTTCAGAGCCACAACGTCAGCTTGCAAGTCTCTTGTTTTTGCCTCCTCTCTCTTATATTGCTGTTGGAGGTCTTCCTCCTGGCTGTCTGCTTCACCCTTTTCTATAGCTTTGTTCCGCGCTATCTGGCTCCTCATTTCCTCTACCTGCTGTGAAAGAACGTTGGCCTTATCTTGTTCGGTTAGGAACTTTTTCTCTAAGAGATCATACTGATCCTCTGTCTTGATCAAATCTCCCTCTACCACCTCAAGTTGCTTGAGGCGGTTTTTGAGGTGCTCAATTTCAAAGGTTAGTTGCTTTACTTTGTTATCTTCTCTCTGACCAGGGTCAGAAACCCTCACGGTTTCACATTTTGTCCAGTTCTTCAATGGTGTATGACTCGTTTGCTCAAACACATCTAGCCTCTTTTTCAATTGGCTGATCTTGGAGATCAGATCTTTGCTTTTGTCCATTTCATAGGCTAATTTAGTGCTTATCTCTCCCTTTTCAATTATTAAAGTCTCTACTTTGGTTTCCATCTCTGATTTCAACTTCATTAGATTTTTGCTTTCCTCTATCAATCTCTCAGTCACCTCCATGACCTTACCCTGCTCAACCTTGATCATTTTGCTCAAATCCTCCCCTTTCTTATCCTCAGACTTTATCCTTTCCATCAGGATCTTTCTTTCATCCATCAAGGCAACTGTCAATGATTTCAATTTACTTAAGTCATCCTTTAGGCTCAGCTCAGACTTTTCTAATCTGAGTTCAGATGACTCAAGATCTTTCATACGAATCCTGAGCGCTACAAGTTCATCTGAGAGCTCTTTGGTAAGGCCGTTCTCTCTCTCCATAGTGGCATGCAACTGAGTGCACTCACCCTTGTGGGTTTTGAATGTCTCCTCTATCTTCTCAAGATCCACCATTTTTAGTTGTACCTTCTCTACATCCAGCCTAAAGCCTTTGCTCCTACTATCCTCTTCTTGCAACCTTTTCCGCAGCTCTTTACACTGATTTTCAGTTTTAGTGATTTCCTCGTCCTTCCCTTCCATTTCCAAAACCCGTTTCCTAAGAGTCTCCAACTCGGCAATTAAACTAGTGTTGCCACACTCTCCTTTGCTGATCTTCTCCCTCAACTCCTGCAGTTCCTCCTCAGATTTCCTCAAGACCCTGTTACTGTCCTCTAGTTCCTCCACTTTATGAGCAAGCCCCAAAAGTTTAGCATTAAGTTGCCGGTTGAGTGACTCCTGACTTGCAAGTTTGGAGCTCATCTCCTCCTGCTGTTGGGATATTTTAGCTGACTTATCCTTAAGCTCCACCTCAAGGTTCACCACCCTCCGGCTATCCTCCTGAGCTCGACCGCTGGCTTCGTTCAGTGCATGTTCATGCTGCTGCATTTGACTATTGAGTTCCTGGACTTGCTGGCTCTGTTTGTCTATCTGCTCCAGGTGAAGTTGTCGCTCATCCACCAGCATAAGAGCAAAGGACTTCAGTTTGACCAGCTCCTCTCGCAACTTGTCCAGTCGCTTAGAGTTCTCCTTCTCCTTACGCACTTGGTAGGCTTTCTCGTTCTCAAGCAGCCGCTTTAATCTGCCAAAGAGAACGGAGAGAAGAAACATTAGATCTTTACAAAATAATACTTCTATTGTGTATTTTGGGGTTTTCATTAATTTGAAAGTTATTACTGGTGTTTATTGTTGGATTTTGGAATTGTTTTTAAACGTACAGTATTCAATTTATTTTCCAGCATGCACATATTTAAGCTTTATTTACTATAATTTTATAATTTGCATTAATTGTTTTATCACAGTTATGACATACAGTATCATAGAGCATATGAATTGTCTTAAAGAAAAAATATTTGACTCAATTATAAATTCAGCATTGTGTTACAGGAATTTGTGTTAGTCAAGTCTATAGAACTGACAGCAATGTTAACACATCTGTATCTGCTGTAAATGTATATAATGGACTAAGAAAAGATGCCAAACAAAATATAAAGTCACAGTCTAATAATACTGCCTCTAACACTACTGTCTCTTTAGATCCAAGGCTATTGTGAGAAATGTGAAAATACAGAATATGCTGCCAAATACTGCCAAATACTTTCCATCCTATCTGGATAGACTGAAAAGTACAAAAAAAAGACCTAAATCCATCTCACCAAGTGGTCTCCTTTCTCTCAGCTTCTTTCTAGGCTACTCGTGTACATTTTCATCTGAGCCTCTCACAAATTACATGCAAAGCACATGGAATGCAAAGTTGTACCAGTAGAATAGTCAGCCACAACATTTTTGCAATGCAAAAACAAAAAAACAAAAGAAAATGAAAGAGAAAAGACTAAGACATTTCTTTTAAAAACACACTGCATGGGTCAGGATACATAAAAGGCAGCTCCTACAACTACAGCCAACTTAAAGCTTTAATAAATCATGAACTAAACTTAATTTACCACTTTGTCTATTCCTTACAAGCAACTTCAAGCATGTCAAACTGTAACAACTTACCCACTATAGATGCCTTACAAGCAACTCTGATTGCGAATGCATAAATATATATCCACACAGTGCACATGGCCATTCTCTGCAGTATCTACTGTCATGTTCCCAGCATGTTATCAGGACAGCGGAGAACCACCAGACCGCATGTTGATGATGTCACCTTGCCCATGTATGGCAGATATGTGTTGAAATTGTGTCCACAGCTCTAGTTTGGATTCAGAAAGAAGGTGGGACCTTGGCCAAAGATGGGCGTTCTACTAAACTCCCCCTAGATGTGCTCCCCTTTTCTCATGTTTCCCTAACACACAATACAGAACCGCTGATAGAAAACAACTACAAACAGTGTGTCAGAGAGTTCAAAAGATGTATATTTCACTGTCAAAGATTTCATCCAAAGCACCAACATGTCTACAATAGGCCTTATGATTGTGTAATGCACACAAGCCTCTACTTTCCATTACATATGATAAATGGTCTCTTTGGATAACATTGGAGTCTCAAATGTTGTAGAAGACAGGGTGTCTGCTTTAGTTGTGTGCAATGGGAAGGTAGACCTGAACTTGGACTTCTGACACTCAATATAAAATGAGAAAAGCAGATATGTATGACGTGTATCTTCCACGGGGGGAAGTTTTTATGAATAAAGCACTGTAGTATTAAGAATTGTATTATTTAGGCCATTTAATAATTTACCGACATGGTAGTAGTCATGATGACAAGATGCTATAGAAACTATTGCATCCTACTGTCGTCATGTTCAGACCAGAAAATGGTGAGCAACAAGCCATTTCATTAGGCCTTTTAATATCAAGTCAATATCATACTGCACTGGCTCAACCTCTATCAAAACATAGCTGACCCACATCTCCGAGGACACATTCAGTTTGAGTGTCTATATCTGGAAACTGAGTTCATGAAGGTGAATAAACATTTTTATTGATTTATATTACCAAGTATGTACTGATTATGGCTGTCTATTGCACAGATACACCTTCCAGATCCCAGAATAGGGTACTCTAAGCACTGCCACAAGTCACTGACACCATAGCAATTGGCCACCTTAAATAACCATCTTGCAAAGGTCAACGTGATGATGTCAGGAACATTTAGCGCCTGTTGTAGCATCATTCATCTGGACCTTAACGTTATACAATACTGTATATCTAAAGTATACACTATATTGCAAAAAAGAGCTATATTTAATTTAACTGAAAGACATGCATGGAGAAATATTGCATATGCATTACTGCATAAAGTCTATGAAAAATAGAAATGTTTTATGTATATACACAGGTGCTATCTGAAAGGCCTATAACGAAGGAAAAACATATTTTCATCAAGAAACATCACCTCACTCATCCTGCATTTCCTGCGGAATTCACTCTGAGGCTTTACAGCCCGTCTGTGCAGGAGAATCAGGACTGAAGCACATTATCTGCCAAATAGCTGTCAAAACAATGTTTTGTACACTCTTGACAGAGAAAAAGCATTAAGTGTTTAGCAAAAGACACAATAATAGTGTAAAGTTGATTGGATTGATGTGTTGCTAAAACATGCATGTCAGACACAAATGGGTCGTTGGACTATTTCAAGGCAAACACAATGGACCTACACAATTTTATGCAATCCTCCTTACAATTCTTTTAACATGATGCTTTTGGACACAATGATTACTTATAAAGATAGATTTAAACAAACCTGTCATTTTCCATAGAAAAAAAAAACAAAAGAAAGTTCAGCAGCCCTACAGCTTCGTGCGTGCGTGACTGGAAAGTCTACAAAACACCCCCAGAAATGCAAGGCATTTCTACCATTAATTGTTGCACATACCTCAGCGCAAGGCAAGCTTAATAATTTCACCCCCTGACACACAAATTATTGTGCTGTCTGAAACGGTGTTAATTGCTGATGGCTTTGAGACAGAAGCGGCTGCTTCACTGCCCATTTTTCACATTCCTCCTTACGTTTGGCATGGGAGCCTTGACCTCTTCTCTCCTCACACTTCCAAGGACGGTGTGATCTGATTGATAAGGAGGGCTGGTGACATGCTGCCAGCTCACTCTGACGCAGGTGGATGTCAAAACAAGACTGTGGCAGGCATGGTGTGTGTAGGTGTGTGTAGACCTATATTGTATACATTACATGAAGTTCCATTCATCCTTCACATAAGACAGTGGTACTCAAAATGCTGCTCTAAGGGTAAACCCTGGGTGCCAGCAGCATCACTAGGGTATATATGGTCATTCTCAGGCCCTGGACAATGTTGTGTGGCTCCACAAATCAAAGTCTGCAGGCCATCGATCCTGTCTGTTTTGTATCCTTCCTTGACCCTAGTCAGGTGGAATGTGGGCTCTGTGGGTGCTGATAGGGCGTGACCTAGTAGAGCACATGTCCCTTTCCTTCTCCATGCGGGGTGACAGAGGTTGGCTTGTACAAGGGCCAAGCGTTTCGCTGGAAACTACCTGGCATATGAAGGAGGCTGGCGACCTCTGATCCAATATCATTTTAGTAGAGCCTATAGGATATTGTGGTGGTTGGGATGGGGACAGGTTAGTTGAGTGTCAATGCATACAAGTAAGCAATTATACCTAAATACTGTACATTAAATAGAAATCATGAACATGACTCCATACCTACAGTATGTAATAACCCATGCATGAATCCTGCTCCAAGTTAGCTCTATGTTGGGGTCAGTTTCAATGAAAGGTCATTCAAACAAACCCATGAGCAAAGTTCATAGCATAGCTGTATAGAGCACAAGCTCTCCAAACACAGTGTGTTTGTCACGTTAATAAGCATACTGTATACAGTATTGCACATTGACAGAACAACTCTACTTGAGAAAATTAGCCACCATGTCTTTAACTCTATTGATCCATTTTAATGTGAATTCTCTCCTGACATGTCAGGACTACAGTATATATTTTCTGTATCTGGGAGTACAGCCAAGAGCAAGCTGAGGTGAGCTAAGGTACAGTATGTTGCCATTCATCCACATTCTGTGATGGTCTGTCATGGCAGTGATTTAGGTACTATGGTCTGTTTTCTGTGCTATAGGCTCAGGGAAAGGGGAGATGGATAGATAGATAGATAGATAGATAGATAGATAGATAGATAGATAGATAGATAGATAGATAGATAGATAGAGAATGAAGGCAGTGTGTCTCCCTGGGTCAGCACTGGATTGTTTGATGTTTTGACAGTTCATGAAATGCAGCAGGATGTTCATACCTGGACCCCTGGCTGCTCTGCAGATGACTACAGTATATACTGTGCATTACAGCAATGCACATATGCACGCGCACACACACAGATTACATGCACACGCAATTTAAATTGTACAAGCAATAATACACGTATTGTAGAAACATTGAGAGCAATGCATACTCAAACAGAACAGATGTTAAAGCTAAAGCAACATAATCATTGAGCTCATGTTATATTCACAGATAACAAAGAGCAAGCAGATAGGCTAATAGCACATTAGTGGTTTTATGTGAAGGCAACTAAGCATACACACACACGCACGCACACACACTTCAGCAGTACCTCTTGTAAGGCGTGTTCAGAAAAGCATTCTGAGTGATGATATACAAATGAGGTCAAGGTGTTTGCTACTGTGGCATGCTACTAGCTTTGAGGACACTGCCATGTACACAGCCAGAGCTAGCCAGCTGGACACTCATCTCTGTCAGAGTTTAATAAGAGGGGCCCCTCATACACATGCTTACTGTATGTGTGCACACGCACGCACGCATACACACAGTCACTACCGCACACCTGATCTGTATAAGGCCCTCTCTACAGATACTTGATGTAATCATACTACTCTCTGATGTCAGACAAGTGTCAGGATGTATCGCTCTATCGCTCTCGCACTAACCCCCCGCAGCCCCCCCGCCCCAGGAGGCCAGGTTTGCAACCCCAAGCTATGACCTGATTTTCCGAAGTGACATAATGGGAAGAGATGAAATCCACAGATTTTATTTCGCTCCGTCAAAGCATTGATTCCTACAATACACATGCGCCTTCTCTCTTCCGCTTTGACTTCATAGTCTCTGCGTGTCTCTGTGTGTCCTCTCTCTGTCACTCTCCACCCTACCTCACAAAATTACATTTCAGAGCTGTTATATTATCTCCCAGTCCCCCGCGTGTCTAGCCCCATTGCACTTCTTAATACCGTCATCATAGAGAACGCTCACCTTTCCCTCTCCTGCTCCAGAAGATTGGTGAAGTCGTCACTCTTGTTCATGTAGTCGACGTGTTTGCGTTTCTCCGTGTCCAGCTCGTGAACGGTGCGGCGGTGGCACTTCTCGGCCAGCAGGAGCTGCTCCAACATGCGGCGGTACGTTTCCTTGTGCTTCTCCTGCAGACGCTCAAGCTACAGTACACACACACACACACACACACACACACACACACACACACACACACACACACACACAGTAGACGGGTAAGTTATTTGATGCAGCTATCATGGTAACCTAAAAGGTAAACACATAATAGTAATAGTAATAAACAGAGACACATAAAGTGCATGCTACTATTGTAAGTTACACTTTACAGTAAATGTGTGCTGCCACTGAGTTAGTACATGAGCTGTTTAGATGTGGCACAACATAAGGTTTCAATATTTATTTTTCAAGGTACTGGCAGGCAAGACCAACAGTAGACAAGCATCCAATGAAGGCAAGGGAAAATACAAAAACAAAAGACAGGCCAGTAGACAGGGATAACGAGGGGCAGGTGAAACCAATAGACAATCAACATGGTGCAAGTAACACACTTATGCCGGGTTTACACTACATGACTTTAGCCCAGCTTTCTGCTCGCCGACGAGTTTCTGGAGCTCGCAGACAAAAGCCCCAACTCCGAGGGAAAGCACAGCTCGCTCCCGTGTAGTGTGAATTGCTTACAACGCGAGCTGAGAGTGTCTGCGACATGTCAGTGAGGCGTCGCAAGGCCCGAATGGATATTTAGCAGGTTATATACCTGGACCTGTCAGGGAGTCTCAATCCTGTAATATGAACGGTGTTGTGACTGGTAATGACAGCGGCAACAACATACAGCCAATGAGAGCACAATACAAGGATGACATGAAAACAAGACAAGCAATATTACTCATCTATAGAGATACAGAGCCCGGAGACTTGGTGACTGATGGCTAACCTCGGCCATAGGCTTGTGGTAGATGCTGTGGTTGTGTGGTTTTGTGCCAGTGACAATGCTATCTCTGTGCAGGGCCTGGAGGGCAGTCCCAGGCTCCACAGAACCATAGCGTGACTCAAGGACCTCTGGACGTGTCTGCTTGGAGTTGAGAATGTGGATGACATCTTCTCGGGCCTGAAAACACACAAGCACACAATAAACACAAATGATACTGCATGTTAGATTCATCGTAGGTTGTGCTGCCCTTGAACACAACAATGCATGTTATGTCATTGTTGTGTTTCTTAACAGACCTTGAGGAATTTCAACATACTGTATTTTGTACCACTTACTTTGAAAAAATAAAAAAATAAATTATATATATATATATATATATATAAAGAATGTGTCAACGTAGGCTTTGGCAGATTCTACCTAATAAACACTACTCTATTATCACAAATCACAATCTTTCTATAATATGTGTTGCTTCCATTTCCAACCACAAGATAGAGCTATTGCTATAAACAAATGGAGGCTCTACATTGAAGAGATGTAACTTTACATTCTGGCCCAGTCTCAGTGTAGGCCTACACACTGTTGGATAGAGTCATATTTCTTCTGAGCCCTCATCCACATTTAGTGGTATGGTAAAATAGGAATGCCTGTGGAAAGCTGGAAGAAATCAATAAACCAATATAACAGGAAGAAATATAAACCAATAGCAATATATGAATGAAAGACAACCCACCTGGATCTCCCCTTCCATTATGCCCAGTAGCTTCAACAGGTCTTCTTTAGATAAACCAATGTTTAGCTTTTGTTCCCCAGCCTCATTAGTATCCAAAGGTAATGTCTCTGTGTCGGAGATCACCTCCACCGTCTCCTCGTCCTCTTTCCCTTGACCTTTGACCTTTAGGCTTTTCAATGGCAGACCCACTTCCTGTTCTGGGGCAATGTCATGCTCGCTTTGGGGAACCCCAAGAACGCCATTGGCTGGGCTCTCCACCCCACTGCCCTTGGACCTCATCTTCTCCCTGGAGAGAGAGAAACAATGAGACAATGATTGCATTGGTTGGCCACTATACTTAAGTTGAATGCTAGGTATTTGCATTGCTAACAGAAACAGTAGGGTGCTGGTCTCACAAGAGAACCAAAGACTTAACATTTGCCTGTGTCGTGGTATACTTTCACATATTATAAATTGCATTTAATTTAATTAGAAAATTAGTATACACAGTAAGCAGAAACACATATAAATATAGCAGGAGACTTAAGGTATAGTAAAAAACATGGATAGAGAAGGAGACAGAAAAGCATAAACAACAGTAACCGTTGCTAGACTGTGTAACTCTATTCTAAATCTGTAACTGCTAGTTAAGGATTGTATGACGTTAGTCATCGACACTCATACTTTTATGATGACTCCCTGTTCACTCTGTATTCCAGTAATAACACACACACACACACACGCACACAAAACAACAACTGTGAAAGTCTGAGAAGAACATTTTGGTACACAAGTTGTAATGTCATACACAGTAACATGGCTAATATCAGTGATTATTTTGTTGATAGAATGACACTTAGATTTTTGGTGCAAATTCACATATTGCATATTCATTTTTGATATATGGTATCAGGTTTTAACAGTTAGTTGCTGTCCATGTAAAGTGACGTAAACAAAACACATTTTTGCAGTATCCATGTTGTTTCCACATTCCGACCAAAAGCACGTGAACACTAGCCTGGTGTTTACCAGACCCAATATTAATGTTGTGAATAAGGTCTGGCCACGCTCCATTGGAAAGTGTTAACAGTTGTTGCCTCCTACTGGGCGTAAACCTCTAGTTAATTTTGAAACTATTGGACAGCCTAGAACCAATTGATGTTGCTACAACTGTTTTGATCGCCACATCTAGCTCTACCGCCATTTTGAACCACACTGGACTTCAACGTCCTCTCACCAACTCACCCTGATTAGGCCGCCAGCAGGGTGGCTGTGAAAATGCTAATGTGAACACAGGATTTTCAGACTATAATCTCAGTGAAAATAAATGAAGATAAGAGCAATTCTGGCAGAGCAGGGCTACATGAACACACCAATATTGGAGGAACAACTTCACTATTTGGGAAATCCGACCATCCGAGGAGATTGTGACAGCATGATCAGAACACCCACCTAAGACATCTGCTACATTTCTCACATTTTTCATCTAGCAGACTAAATATAAAAAATACCAAAATACCTAGCATTGTGTGGGAATGTGCATGTGCATGTGTGTGTGTGAGTGTTCAATCCTGACCCCTCCAGTTCTCACACGAGTGGTGTTTTGACAGTTTAGACCTCCAATCTGAGCTGAGACTGCTGACCAGAAATGATTGCGCATATTCTGCAGAGAATTCCACACAAAAGCCTGCAGATGTAATCTTATTAATGCCTGTGACCGCATTTCTAACTAAGGCTATTCCACATTTGCTTTACCATGTGATTGTGTATGTTCTAATCCTTTGTGGTGTATTTAAACTCATTTGGGACATTGGGATAGAGATCTCTATATCCAATAATATCTGACATAAACATGACACTTTAATTACAAACAGACATAGCCCATCCCTTAAAATCCCCTTCACCTCTCCCATGGTGATGTAATAGCACCACCCACCCCAACATCTTCCATTTTAATCTCCTGATTCCTACCCTGAAACACCCTGGGCCATCTCAGCAAAATATGTCATTCACTTTTCACACATGTGGTCTCATTCACATACACAATGATTGCTTGCAACACATGGTAAATACACATTTTTGTATGCTGAAGGTGTTTAGCTAAAATGCATGCGCGATCGCATGCACACACACAAAGAAATAGTGTGGGAGCAAGAACTACGTTGTAGCACATAACAATCTCTCTGGGACTACACATTTTAAGGCAGGGAGGCCAAACATCGGCACAACAATGGGATTGTGAACATCAATAACTAGTCACTGAAATTATTGCATCTAGATTAAAACAAGCCGTTATATCAAATGGGTTACACATGCAGTTGGCAGCCAGCTCAACAAAGGCTTCAGTCCACTTCCCACTGAAAATGTTGATCTTTTCGTAGTGGTGGAGAGCAGTTCAGCCTTCAATGACTTCTAATGATGCCTTAAAGCAACCTTTAATGCTATAGCTTCTAGGAACGGGACAGAGAAGAGTTGTAACACTGATGCAATCTTTCTGTACTAAAAGAAAAGAAATCTTATGAGCCACATCCAATGTGCATTACTTATCCTCAGGTTGAAAGTTCAATGGGTTGAAGTTGGCTACAAGATGAAATCAACATCACTGCCCCTCTCCTGTCTTTATACTGCAGAGGAATGTAAAGTCAAATGTAGGCTATAGTAGATCAGCCTTCTTAAACTCTAAACTGTCGTCCACAGTACTCTACTATTCTACCACCATTCACCCTGTGCCAGGGAATCTGAACCATAGAGAAATGCCCAGGGCTGAAGGGCATTAAAGTGGGCGTAACAGTGGCACAGGGGTGATGAAATGAGTCCTGTACTGTATGTGGACTAAGCAGAGAGATTGAGTAGCAGTTAGTGAAATGGTTGATATCACATTAGGCACTAAAATGTTATTAATAGTTTCTGGGAGGATGCCATTAAACTTCCAACTGGTGTACATGTACATCTTATCTGCTGTTCTCCCTTTCAGCAAAACTAGTGGCAGTGTGTGTGAGCTGGCATGTCTAGATGAGGGCCCAATGTGGTTCATTAACACTTTAAAGGCCAAAACATTTGTAAAAATGCATCTATTGCAGACTGTAGTTTAAACTACAAAAACATAGCGTAAACATGCCACAGTTGAAAATGCCATATGCATTCCTTTGTAGGGCACATTTATTCCCACCAAAGTAGAACATTATATGGCTAACAATTACTGACTAACTTCAAAACTTACTGCTGTCACAATCACATGAGTGGGGGTGGCAGAAACCAAATGCAGGTTGGGTAGTTAACAAACTTGGATTTATTTGAAGAAAGCAAAACACTCACCAGTACAGGAAACAATAACCGACACAGACCGGGAGAAACAGGAGGAGACATATACACTGCCTAATTA
>JAODTR010000015.1:3503357-3516407 GCA_025399935.1 Amblyopsis rosae
TGTGATTGTTGATTAGATAATTGCATTAATGAGAAATTGAACAGGTGTTCCTAATAATCCTTTAGGTGAGTGTATGTTATAGTAGTAGGGGTGGGTTAAAAAAATTTATTCTCCAATTAAAATGTAATGATCCGAAATTGATTCACACAATCCCAAGATCGATCTTTTAAGACCAGATGCAAGATTTGCGTGCTTTCCCCTTTATGACTATAGGACCGGTCCAGAATCGAATCAATTCTAGAAATCAGTTGCAATATCCAGCCCTACTTAGTAGTAGAGTTAAAAGTATATTAGCTGCCATACCGTTGCCATGCAAGTGCTTTACCACTTTAGAAGAATTTATATAGAAACATTACCATGATACAGTGCATGTGGAAATGATTCCCAGTGCTTCACTTTTTTCCACATTTTGTTATGTTACAGCCTTATTCCAAAATTGTTTTGTTTTTTTATTCCCTAAAAATTCTAAGCACAATACCCCATAATATAATAATATAACATAACAAAATGTGGAAAAAGTGAAGCGCTGTGAATACTTTCCGGATGCACAGTATGTATAGTTACTGTCCATGCTTCAATTTATAATGCAATGTGTTTTAGGATATACAATCCAGACCCAATTCCTAGCGTGCACAAAAGGCTCTCCTCTTGTCAACTGATGCCCAAGCTAGCATTACAGTTTCACACAAGTATAGTTAGAAATACTAATTTGCTCTACTCACAATGCGGAACCTGAAACAGGTTTCAACTGTGGGAAAACTAATCTAGGCCATCTAAAAGGGCAAGACGAGACCAAGATGCACACAGTGTCACACCACTGTATCCATCTGCATTTGTGGAGACCATGCCAATCAAGAAAATAAATCAGGCCTTTAATCAAGTTTATACACAAAATCAATTTCCATGAATCAACAGTGACACAAAGGAAACTGTATAGAATTATGTGTAAAAGGCATTGCAGTTGATAAACACAATTTGTTTGTCTTGTTTTTAAGTTTAAGATGAATCAAGCTTGTAATGCTGGCAGACATCGGTCAGTATAAAATAACAGCAATGAAATCCAATTCCTGACAGACTAACGTAAACTATCAGATTACGTTGCCTCAAAAAACAACTACAACTTCCATCATAAAAGGTCCGATTTAGCATTCCATCCTCACGAGCCTGTGTCATGTGAAAACCAAGAGCAGTGTTTTATCCTATGTGACAGCGCATTGAAAAGGTAGGTTCTCTTGAGTCTTAAAGCATCATCTGAACCTGCCTTTCACCAATAAAAAAAAGCCACAGGTCAATGTCTACGAATTAACACACATACATGCGTTTTCTCATCATCTCTGAATTAAGACCAGTCCACAAATGACTGCTTGAGCATCCAAATGGGATAGTTGAATGGGAGGAGGGTGACATAAATGAGTAAATTAGCCATCACCAAGACATTAAAACTGTCCAAAAAAGATGGCATGTTAATGGCCAAACAATTACGGAGAAATTAAAGCCAACACCGACCAACACAAGAAAGCCAAAGACAGAAGACAAGAGTTTAAGGGTTTCCCACAGTGACATGAGCAAAGGCCCCGCACCCTCGTCTTTGTGTGTGGGAACAAATAAGGTTTCAATAAATGTGGTCTTATTTAATCTTCCTTGTGAAACAACCCATACTCCTACCTAAGCTGGTTAGGGACTCTTATCTCTTTGTAACTGTCTCCACCCCATCCTCCTGCTTCACTTTCAGTGCTTTGGGGGAGCTGGGGGGCTGCTGGGGGAAGGGGAAACAGGAGTTATACACAAGCAACATATGGCAAAGCAAGTGATCACAGCAGTACCTTTGGAAACACGAGAAACAGAATGATAACGTTAGTTATCCCTGAAGCATGTGATACGTTGCTAACTTGGAAACTTCAGAAAGAAAGGAAAGCTTTCATCCAAACAATGAAATTCTAAGATGGAGCCAATAACAAAATAGCATCTCAGAAGAAGAATGCTTGAAGAATGTCATACATTACTATAATGAGCATGTAGACTTGGTCAATGATATGATCATTCATCAACCATTCTTCCGAGAGGCTTTTTGTAGGCCTGGAGGAAAGGAAAGCAAAAACTAATTAAAACTGAAATAAGATGGTGGTGGTAGCGAATAGAAAAATACTTATTTGTCCCACACATTGATTCTGCCCTAGCATAATTTACACAATAATTAAGATTATGTGGGAAACCCCAATGACATATTAATGTCCTCATGCGTACAGATTCTGTATTCAGCAGTGTTAATTTCGTTGATGAAAACTATGACGAAAATATTTTATCCATGACCCTTCTTCCATGAAAAATCGGGACGTTTTCGAGACGAAAATAGATCACTGTTCAGCACCTGTCAACCTATGTGAGATGAGATAAAAACCAGCAACCTGAGACTAACCATTTGCATTGTCCAATTCACATTGCAAAGATAGGCAATAAAAACCAGACTGCGGTTAACATGAGTTATTTCCATGTAGTGCACACAACTATTCTAAGTGTTGGCATTGTCTAAAATGATCTTGCTATCACAACACCTCTTTATTTTCCACATGCTACTTATAACCTGTTTACATTCTGTGAGAAAGCTTTACAAAAATACGAATACAGTATTAGCATACTGGTATGCATTAGGCTATGTCTGACGGTATGTCTTGCCTTGTGCAGCTTTCGAGTGATGGTTCCCTGCCTGCTTATATGGCAGCCAAATAAATGTTGAACTGAGACAACAGTACCACCTGCTTAATCGAGGTAAAGTTGTTATTTATTAGTCAAATTGAGGGAAAAGTAAAGGTTGATAAAGCTGACAAATGACATCTGTGAGAAGGAGCAGTTAACGGTCTGATCTAAAGGACACAAGAGTCACAGGACACATGAGACTCTGCTTGCATATTAAATACAGCCCCAGCACAGAAGTGTATTGAAAACCTGCAATCAGAGCAGACAAGCTGCGATACATAGACTACCTAAGCAGAAGATGCATTGGAATGGCGTCAGACCACTAGCGCGTTGCCTAGAATACAGACTTTGGAAGTAAGCACAGACAATTACTTAGTTCCTGAAAGTATTCACGTCATTTCAATGACAACCTTACTGAGCCTATAACCTATCATTCACATTTTACCATTGGGACTACATTGTTATTAGGAGAGGAAATGTTAGATTGCTTTTAATAATTTAGGTCTAATGTTTAGGGTTTAAAGTTTTCACATATTATGATTAAGATAAAATAAGTGAGCTTCTTAGTTGTATTTCACTCACGCCATCATGGTGGGCTCCATGTGAAAAGAGCCAAATAACACAGGTTTGTAATTAGTTATATAATAGAGTTCTAATTAATTGTCAAAATATTTGAATTGGTCTTTATCCTATCAGTGTTTACCCCTACATACTTACTTTTATAGCTTTGATTCCAGACTTGGTGATCTGGGTCATCTTGGCCTTGGAGATAGGTGGTTTGTACTCATTCAGAGAGTATAGCTGGAAACAGAAATTAAATTAAACAAGGAAATATTTAACAAAGTAGTTCAAATATCCACTATCTCAATGTCAACATCGTTACGTCATAACGACTGTTTACGGCCGTTTTAATTATCATGTCTGGAACTATTTCCACTTACCAGTTATACAATGTAATGCAGTGTAAAAACAACTAAAATAGCGCTGTCTGTACAGCTTATTCTATAGTTATGTAAAATGTAGTTTAACCTTACATTTAGCAAACTGTAACATTAACATAAATAGATATAGCAATTTGTGGCGAATGTTGATGCTACAGTACGGTAGTCTACCTAGTAGCAATTGATACATTCATTCAACATGCAACTTTCATGTAGGCTATGTAAAGTGTCAACAAAGGCTCATGAGACAACGCTGATGGTTAGTACGCTGATCACAACGTAAGGTCCAGTAGCAGTGTGGCTAATTTTAGCATGATTGCACCAGCAAGTGGATACAGTAAAGGTTTAGACACCAACACCAGCCAAACAAATATGTAATGGTTTATGCACATTTCGTAAATAACATAATGTCGAACATTAAACTGATTGAATCCGACCGTTAAAGAGGAGTTGTCCGGCCCTAGAAATGCGGCCTTGTTCTACACTGCCCTTCTATCTCTATTTGCTAGCTAATGCTAACGTTAGCCAACCAAATTATTTCGATGAGATAGTGCATCGCTAGATTGAAACGGTAGCGTGTTCAAACCAACCTCGAGATTAAAAGCTTTAACGGCCTCCATGGTGTTTTAGTTCGGCTCACAGTTGGTTGTATTTGTATTATTTTATTCTCTTCAGCAACCGGTTTGAATCGTGCATGCTCGAGGATTGGTGAGATGGAGGAGACTGGCAATATGGCGCATAACCTCAGTGTGAAATCTAAAGACAGAACTACACGCAGACCTACGACCCCAGGCGTTAGCGTCGTAGAACTGCAAGTGTTGATAAAATAATGCATTCATTCAAACAAGTCGCAACACTGTATTCCCAGTCAAGTAGCTCAAGATGCTACCTCGTCGATGGGTCCAACATTAAAGCAGACCAAATTAAACTTGACAGCTACCGGTGCCTACTGTTAGGGTAGTCCTACATTAAACATTTGAAACAACTCTAGTGTTTGGCAGTAATAGTTACTGTAATGTTATTACTTTTTCCAGTAACTAGTACTGTAACGAATTACTTTTTCCAAAACAGTAATACTATTTCAATTACTAATCCAAATAATGATGCATTAGCCTACTGTGTTACAAGAACGAGATTTCTGGTCCTAGCAAATTTAGGGTAGGCTAATTGAACCAACCTGTCCAATCATCTGGTTTGAGAGATTTCAATGTTTTACTTTGGCTGATTGTTGACTACTAAGGTTAATTAATGTATTACTGTATATGACTTTCAATATTGTGTGTACACTTTTTAAATAGGCCTAGATGTGTATCCTACATTTCCAAGGATTCTCTCTGTCTGCCCACATATTAACAACATTCTTAATTTAGCTCTTTCTTGGCCAGTTGATAACATCCTCTTTGTTTGAATGGAGCAGGCAAGGTGTCATATAGCCTTAAGATATTATCAGTCTCCTGAATGTGCATAGGCCTACTTGTCAATTATTTTAATTTGGGTTGACATTAAATGACATAACATAACAATATATGCCACTTTTCATCATGCAGAAGAAGTCTGCTCAGTGTTATAACATTTTTGAGCACCAGTGCCACTTATTTTGTTGACATGATTATGAAATGCACATATATATTTTGTTTAAAGACCTTGGAAACCTCCGGGAAAACGTTTCACCACATGACAGCATTTTACTAAGCTTATCAATGGATACCATGTGATGTCACTGTATGAAAAAACATCTGCACAATATGTTCTGGTATATAGGGTGAGCATTAGTAAAATAGAGCACTGGCATTAAACTTTGCAACAAATATATTTTAGTGTGTACAGAAACATAACCCCCCAAACCATCTTATGTTTCATATTGGCATTTAATGTAAAATGTTTAACTGTTTTCTAATAGGCTGTTCTTGTAAATGTATATTATATACGTCTATTGTGACAAAGGGAAAACTAATATTTAAAAGTTGATATATCAGTTTTATTTCATTTCATGAATACTTGAAGACCATAATCAAAGTATTGAAATTACTTAAATTTGTTTTTTCTTTTACATGAAATGTCTAATTTTACCAATAGCAGCTGTAACAAAGTTGTCTGCATGACACATTGTGTTCAAAATGGAATTCATTGTTGTTTAATAATACTTTTTTTCGTATCAATATAGTGGAAAGGGCATTAATGTATTTAGAATAATATCGCAAATATCGAGTTATTACAGTACATTGGGATGATTCGTAAATCGTTCCAGAAAGCACATTTCCATAAATTGTCGCATTATACCAATACTCACTTTGTAAGATTTATTCGTTTAGGCCTTGTTGTTCATATAAAAAACAAATGTTCAGAGACATTATTACTAATCTCTAGGCCAAATACACCAATTTATTACAAACAGGTGATTAAGTAAGAAGGCAGTGATAATGCATTGCACTGGCATCAGACTGTTAAAAATATTCCCAGAAATAAAAACAAAAGTGGTTAATGGCTACATTATTTCACATTGGATTAAGCACATATCCACAGATCTATACAATATACAATAAATACAATACTTTCGACAAATCCCAGTGAAAGTAGTAAGTCGCTTCACATTTCTTACGTATTAATCATACAATTAGTTTTCACAATATGCTTGGACAATCCAATTTAAGAACGTAATACAAAGTAAAAAGAAAGATAAAATACTAATAATACCCTGATAGAGCATGTGTTCTCCACTAAAGTCCAACAGAATAATGCAAAGTGGTATACTCAGTCCTGTGCATCAATACACCAGTAAAAACCAGTTGTAAAGATTCTTCATAAACTGGTCTCTACCACTGGAGCAGCAATGCTCGTTGCTGCTGCTGCTGACGCGGCTTGTGCTTTCTCTGGCTCCCCCTGCTGGCCAGATTTGAGACTGATTTCTTGGAGGAGTGGTGTGTTGGCCTCTTTCCAGTCTCTAAACCTGCATGAGGTAAGCTCTGGGTCTGACAGCACTTGATCTAGAGCCTGCAGGTCTGCTTCTTTAGACTGCAATGGAAATAAAGACATAATTTATAAAACCAAAAGCCAAACACCAATAGAGAAACCATCCACAACATTGTAATATGAAAACCAAATCTTTCCATAAAATAAAGTGAGTCAATCTACCTTTAGCGTACTGTTAAGGGTCCTGATGAGGTGCAGTTTATCATTTACAGTGTGGTTTTTACATCGTTTTATAAAGGATGCCCTATATTCCCTTTTGGTAGATGGTTTACGGTCTCCTATGGGGGAGAGGCTGGCTTGCTTCAAGTGGATATATAGCCTCTCCATCTCATCTGAGTTGGCTTCATTAGTCCCTGAGAAAAGTTAGGATAAGTGATAATTAAGTGTCAAGACTCAATAAATAGGTAAAAGTGAAATGAATTAGTAAAAATAAATAATTATATATATATATATATATATATATATATATATATATACACACATACATACATACATACATACATACATACACACACACACCAGAGTCTAATACAGATCGAAGAGAAGACAAATAATCTGTTAAGATGCATGTATTGGCAAATCAGGATGCAAGGCAGAAACAGGAAATGTCTTTGAACAAGTGAATGCGCTATAAAAATAAAATGGCACTCAGTTCCCTTTTATCTAGAAATGTTCACTTGACAAAGCCGTACATAGTCATAGACGTAGCAACATTAAAAGTCAAATGTTGACTTGCTGTGCATTCACATTCATCCATAAAATGTGCATACACACACACACACACACCCACACATAACCTACCTTTACCTTTAACGGCAACTCCTGGATCAATTGCCTGCACCTGCCCCTCAGCAGTTAACCGCTCTACATTGGACCTGGTCTCCATAGGGTCCCGTGGAGCCGGGGTCTCTTGTAAAAGCGTCTGGGTCCTATCCTCGCCTTGACCCATTTTAGGAGACGGCTGTGCATGTACCTGCACTGAGCACACCACGGCCGTTTCCCCGGCAACAGGGGAGGCCTGCGAGACCAAATCCAACCAAGATTGTCTGTGTTTGGCCAGCGAGGAGGCGGAACTCTGTGATGTCATCGTGCTGACAGGTGAGGAGACAGAGCCATTGGCTTCACTGGGTAGGGTGGACGAGTAAGGTGGGGGAAGAGTGCCCTGAAAAACCCCAATAAATGACACACTTCAAATATCAATCATCTGGGGAAACGTGAACCTGCATTGAACAGGGCACTGTCCGGTAGAGATTACACAGAGGCCAAACACACATGCTAATCATGTCCATATAAACTAACACAAATACAGTAACAGTAGACTGCAGAACTGTAAATTGCACAGTCATGATCCTAGTGATACATCGTTACAGCAAACAAAATGGCCCCCGTTTATCAATCAAATGTTGAAATTAGTGCAGATCCGGGCACAGAATTAATCTTCTCATCGTTCACGTGTTATTTCTGAAGCCGTTCGTACTGTATCCCTCCAATTCAGCATAAGAATGATCGGATGTTGATAAATAAATACCACGCCCCTATAATGTGCTGGATTTAGAGGTCTCACCCCTACACGTTTAACAAATGAGGGCCATTGTTCATTAGATGGCAAACACCATACAAAGTCACCGTCCCTGCTGCTGTTGAAGCATTGAGTATCTTTTTCCGGGCGGGCTGTGCACTTCTCACACTGACCTGATGCCCGCTACCAGGCGGGCCGACCACGTCTACAGGGTCCTGCAGGCTCTGTTCAGAGTACGGAGGAGGAGGGACCTCTGTGGTTTCAGCTTCTTCATGGTCGCTAGCCTCGCTGTAACACTCTACACACAGATACACATGTACAAACAGTTTAATGAAGTAGCGCGCACACACACACACACACACACACACACACACACACACACACACACACACACCAGGAAATACAGACACAAAAATACAAGTACGCACCCAACCCACATTCACTCAGTCACAGAAGCCACAAAAACAGAGCTGTAAAACGACAACACTAGAAACAGCAATGTGCGTGCTCACCAGCTGTATTATTCAGGTCTGTCTTTTCAAACTGGATGGATGCCAGCCCAAGCTTATTCAACCATCTAAAAGTCAACGGAAATATTAACATCATTGCTGACAATAGAACATATTTTCAGGATATGAATATGATTAATTGTTATTGACATTCAGGTTTATTTTTGCACTTCTATCATATTGCAACCTACACATTCATGTCCTCGTGGTTTTCAGCAGCAAAGAAGAACATCATTACTTGTGGGTGGCAGGCTTTGATTGCACTGGAAAAGAGATTACACAGTATTATCTACATTGTTATTTAACCTATCATGCAAGCCTTACTCTCTTATCAACCAGGGTTCAAAACAGTCACAGCAGCACACTGCAGCATATGGATCTAAACTGGATGGTGTTGTCCAAATAAGCCTTCATTGTAGTTCACACACAGTATACATTGTTGCCAAGGCAGCAAGTCATCACAGCATTTTCACTGTGTTCAGGAACTGTAGTGTGTACATCACATATTTCCTGTCAGTGTGAAGAAATGCTCCCTGTTGTTACAATTACGTTAAAAACATAAAAGGCATCTTTCTTTCCACTTTTGACAACTGAATAAACACAAGTAAAGAAATGTGTTGATATAATTATACACTTACTGTTTCTTCTTGCATTCTATGGCTCTGTCAATCACAAAGTCAGTAAGATTTATGTAACCCTCAGCTTTATCTGCCTGAAACACAAGATCAACACCTCATTAAGGGATGAGCTTAATATCTTGATGTCCATTAACCTTCTCTATTCCTTTTCAGTAGGCTACAGAATTTCGAAGATGTATTTATCCAAAAGGGCCTTAGAATGAGTACATTTGTCAATTAGACAAATCAACAATTAGATGAACAGGTCGTACATGTCTACAATTGAATCTGAATGTCTTTATAAAGACATAAAGTGATGCCTATTAGTCTCAGCCTATTCTGTCCATCAGCACTATGTCACATAAACAACTTGTGCTGAACGTCTGATACATACAGTACTGTATATGTAAGATATCATCACTATCAGGAAGTGGGTTGGTAGGTTTTCTTTGGCTGTTAGTAAAGTCAATCACAAGTTTGTATACATAATGCCGGCACAACACAAGTGCACTACTTTATTTACTCATTTCAGTATTTCCATGTATTTTAGGCAGTAGCACCTGCAAACAGCCATGTTAGTGTCATTAAGTTTCCAAAAAAAGTCCTCAGTATAATTCTATCGCCTGACTTGGTAATTGAGTTATGTAGATGGTCGTCGTGCATTTGTCAAAATCTACATGCAGTTATCCCAACGCTGTGACCCAGACTTTACGGCAAGTAAAGGCTGGGCTACAAGACTAATCAGGAACTGAGTGAATGCCCATCAGTGACACCTTCCGATTCAGGACAATGACATGTCATTTCCTGCATGGGCTGGCATAGTGGCAGTGGTGTGGTGACATTAACCTATGACTCAGAGACTAAACCGTAACCCCCTACACACAATATATGAAGATAACATATAAAAAAATAAAAATAACACACGCACATACACACAAAAAAAAAAAATAGAATATAAACATAAAAGTCAGGATGTGAACATGTACTATAAACATTTGCTTGTTCATTTGCAGAATTCTTAAGAAGAGTTTTGATGCAACATTCATCTACCTCATCATTCTAATCAAAGACACTTAAATCTTCAATTAAAAATTGCTGCCTTTTCTAAATTGCGATTGTAAAGTTGCCTACCAGCTGGTTGGTATACCAGTAGAGAGACGTCTTCTTGAGAACAAACCAGTATTTCTTCCATTTCATGCCAAGGAAGCCTTTTCCATCTTTCTTCCTGTATAGCCAGCCCTGGTGGTCTGGATGGCCAAGGTCTTTGACTGAGATCCTTCTTCTACTCATTGTCACATTGCCTTTGCAAACATACAGAGTCAAAAGGTATATGACAATAATATAGTTTTTGACAGTTAGTGAAAATTACCTACAAAACATGAACACATGCTATCGCATTTGTGTCATATTCAGCCTACCTGCTTCAGCAAGCGTATTTAAAAAGCCCAACATTAATCGACACCCTCACGCCATAAAAATCATGGAAGTAATCATTTAGCCTCTCACATGAACCCAGAACCATGCATGCCATAGACCAGTGAATTAGAACGGTGAAAAACATTGTGTAAGAGGCAATGGCAATCTGTGCATGCAATAATTGTGCTGCCACTTCAAACACCCAAAGTGGGATCCAAATTACAGTTGAGAGCACACGCAAGAGACAGCAAGTGGTGTGCTCAGCGCACAAGTGTGACAACTTACCTCCTCTGCTCTTCTTCCTAGACTTGTGTCTGAGGGAGACCTTAAAATAGAGAGAAAGCAACAAAAGAGGTCAAGGTGTGGGGAGGGTCCAACAAAGGGTAAGAGAGCACGAAAGCGAGGGCCGATTGCCGTCTCTGACACCACGTATGTACAGTGTCTGTCTGGAACATCCTGTTTCTAACACCAAGTGTCACATGCATTCTCTCTCCACAAAGCTCTATCTCGCCCGTTGTCTTTCGATCTTCACACACACTCCCACCCCGGCCCCACACCAACATCCTCATAATGCAACTCTACAAGTCTTGCTATGCTCTCTCTCTCACTTTACCATTTGCCATGCATTACTTATTGCTATGCATGACTTGTGGTTTTTCCTTTTCATTACATTTAGCTAACAATAAACATTCCAGCCAGTGAAACGCCAACACACCATCAGCCCACAAGTATACAGCACAACCCTCTAGTTACTAAATGCTGACCATTGTTGTCATAAAACAGAAGCAGAAGTTCCTGTGATAAAGGAGAGATTTGTAGGTGTGACAATTCAACTGAAGCTAGAAGACAGATACTGCCTAATTACAACATATGCAGATCCACTCTCCCCTGAAACAAAACTCATACTTACAGGGTTGTAGTCATCAGCAGCCATTGAGGGAGCCAATGATATGGGGAAGGCAGCCTGTTTATGGATGAGACATATAACTTATCCTTAAAAGCATGCTTCCACCCACACACACTTACTTTTCAACATTCAGCATAACAAGAGGAAGTGATGTCATTGGTAGCCTATACAGGTAATGTCAATTTGAAATCTGGAAACATTTTTAGTTTTTATATTATTCTGAGTACCGACCAATTTCACACACATATATAAAGAATGGTGGAAAAAGATATGTTTTACTTCCAGGAAGCATTGATAGTCTGATCATTGATAGTCTGAGTCATATGCCCTATGTCTTGTAAAATGCTCATGCATGTCAGTAATGCCACAGTCAGCATAATAATAACCTAGCAACGCAGCTGCATACAGGGAAACCTAAAACCTTTACATAGCTCTGAAGACAAATCGTTTGGAACAACTTTTTTTATTTATTTAGGCTATAGCAAAAGTAGTTTTCACTTTAATTTAAAGTTTATATTACCTATATAAATATTTCTCAATAGGAATTGAAAAATTGCTTTGCTTTGCCTAGCCATACCAATAAAAAAATTAAATAAAAGATAAAGTACTATTAGACACAATAATATAATTTATATTAACGTAAAGCTCCCCCAATAAGAAAAAAAATTATGAAGAATGTTGCTAAATGAGTCTAACTGGAATCTGAATTTGACATAGCTACTGTCAGTGTTTATGGTAGATGTAACCACCTAGATCTATTCTAATGCAGCCAGGCCATCATAAACCAACAACAAAGTACAGACGTGCGTGTATCCCAGCTCCTGCTCAATCTGTTTTTACACCACATTTGTACCCACAAAATATTACACTGATGTTGAAAGTCATTTGGTTTTTATAATAATCAACTCTGTCCTGTAAGTCTATTGCTAATGGGTGAGAGCCTACACCTACGAATTATATGACATCCACCACACGACGCAGGCCTACCTGCCACCACAATTTTAGTTGAAATAGTTTTGAACGAATTTTTCGACGGAAATCTGCTAAAACATTGGTGAGCATCATGTTGCATACCACAAAGAAATAACCGGAACGGCGCATAATTATGTTGTTTTTAATTGCATGCGATTGGGTGTTTTTATTGTGTTCTCCCTGGACTTCCTGATTAAGGAGCACGCAGTTATCCCAAATCACCACTAGATGTCCGTATAGCCACTGTGGGGAAAAAATGCCCTTCATGACGCGTTTCACATTTGATAGGAGAGAAGTAGTAGAAGTAGTAGACTACACCAGAGGACCCCTTGGCTGAAGTAGACCACTAACTAAGCCAAATAATTATTGACATATTTATATATTTATAGGACAGGTTGTATTTATCCTCTCCGGGAACCATCACCTTATGTGGTGGAGAGGTTTGGGTGCCCCCATGAACCTGAGGGCTGTGTTGTCTGGAGCCTTGTGCTCCTGGTAGGGTCTC
>JAODTR010000015.1:3516507-3540603 GCA_025399935.1 Amblyopsis rosae
ACCGCTCCCGCTGCTCCGATTCTCCGGCCAATCTCTCGCTCCATAGTCCCCTCACTCGCGAACAAGACCCCGAGGTATTTAAACTCCTTCACTTGGGGTAAGGACTCACTCCCCACCTGGAGTAGGCACTCCATCGGTTTCCGGGGGATATAGATACTGGGAAACCCTATTCAATCAATATATTAAGTTTCATTAATATGATAGTCACCCTGTCTACTTCTAGAAGGGTTTTTAACATATACTTTATGACATTACATGCCCGCCATGCTAATGGAAAAACAAAGGGTTTGATTCTGATATCAGTGCTAGTGTAATATTTATATATTTTCATCTGCAATATATTTCCAGCAGCTATTTAGTGGATTGACATTTTACCTTTTCTTAAATTTGTGTCTTTATTATCCAGTCTTGCAAATGCAAATTATATTTTATCACAATGGCCCCGACATTTTGCAATGAGTGGCCTTATAAACCATTCATTAATTATTTCTACAGCTTATGTAGGCCTAAAACGTTCGTCATATTTTAGTGACATTTGTCTTTTAAGTCTCCTGTACTGCATGCTGTCCTGTTGAAATGTACAATGTCTCCCTCTTGTGGCTTTAAAGCACATTGCACTGGCATTTCCTTTTACTGTATACTCACATTTGTTGGCTTTGAGTTTGTTGATGGCTTTTTGGCATTGATAACCATTTATTTCACAGAGGCTACTGTTTATTGTTGATATATATATATATATATATATATGACACAGATATATATATATATATATATATATATATATATATATATATTCTGTCTATATTATGTTTCCACCAACCCTCACACAGTTAATTAGTTTGGTACTTTGGTAATTGACTCTAATTCTAATCAAATACACCAACTCAGTTTACAACTGGTAACAGTTTTATCTATGGTTGTGTTATTGATATTAAGACAATAATGAATAATTATTACAATGCCAATTGTAAGACATCTAAATAAAAGTTGATTATGATTTTTATTGTGCGACAAATCAACACAGAACAAAATACACGGCTAACATGCGTTGTATTTTAGCAGCATCGTGAATTACCTGCTATTATTTCCACATGGTGTAAATATTCTAGGCGTCGACAGATTAAACTCGACGCGAAGCCCACTTTGAAGTTAATATGGAATTTACATTGCTGAATCGAGTTTGTGGTTTCACATATGTGTCAGAAATAGCATCCGCTGAAGGACCGCAGACAGAAACACAGACGTGAATCTGCCTTTGTAGCCATGATCCCAGTGTCACTGGGTATTTGTGGAGGAGCTTTCCTCAGTGGTCTCTTGGCAGGTCTCTCATCACCTCCAGAGTAGGTCTTTATGTCGTGCACCCTTCTCCATCCTCTCTACCTGCGCTGGTCCTGCGGCTGCCTCCATGTTGGGTATCCATGGCCTCCAGACTAAACAAGCAAACAAACAGAACAACAGAAAAACACATCTCCCAGACAAGGGAGATGGAGAGAGATCTTGTTTGCTCTGTGGGCTCAGTTCCATTTCGCTGTGATGACAGAGAAGGCCTCCCAGGACAGGGCAACCCACACTTTGTGTTTGACTTCCAGGGGGTGGAGATCAAGGTGACTCTCGTCATTGCCACCTTACCTTTCAGCCCAATACGCAGCTGGCTGTGGCCACAGTCCTGTTGCCTTTACTCAAGCTGGCCTCGCACTCCTGTGGGCCTTTTATTTGTATGCTGCAGGAACAACTTGTAGGTGCCATTCAGCTCCCGTAGGCACCAGGCATGCACTCTGGGGATGACAATGCGTCTTTTCCATCATTGACTTCTAACTGCCTGGCCAGTATATAAGCACATGACATTTTAATCAATCAAATGTGATCATGTGATTGCCTGGAGATTGTGTAATGGTATTATATTTCATCTTAACATACAACATTTGATGTGAATTTATTTGTAGTAACAGTGATTTTCACCGTGTGGGTTGTGAGATTAAATACCTGCTTAAGAGTTGTGGGTGATTTTGGGATAATTTCATGCTCATTTTAATCTGTTGTGTGTATCAAATATGAACGCATATTTTAGTGGGGTTAATGGCAGTTTATATATATTATTTTGATTTTAATAGGGCATGGTTGATAGTTCCTGTATTTCATATTTTGTCAAATTGGTAGTAAGTCATATATGCTGAGTACTGTACATTGTTGTAGACAGCCACTTGTCTTTATACTGCTTCTGCCCTTGCTGGAGGGCATACTGTAGAGGTCGTGAGAAATACTCTATCTCTTAATGCAATCTCACACATTATTTATTTCTCCCTATCTGCTTTTCCACATTAGGTGAATGCAACTGACGCAAGTGTGTACTGTGCACCTCTGCCTGTATGTATTGGAGACAAGTGTGTCCAAACTGAAGTCAGATCAACGTTTAATTCCCTTTGCTCCTTGACCTTCTGCCTGGTGATTACGTTTAAAATTAGATTTGCGCCAGCCGGGGCTTTCAGACTGCAATGCAGAGAGAGGTCAAAGCAATGTGTGTGGCGGGTTGTAGTGTATAGGGGGCAGCAAGCCTTTCTTTTGTGGTAAAAGCTGACATGAGAGGAAATGAAAGTCTGGGCTGATTTCCTGGCCTGGGAGAATGCAGATGAGCTACATGGGCATGTTTAGTTTGCTGACTCCAGCTGTGCCTGGAGAATTCCCTGACCTGTCCTTTGGACCGGTTGCTGTGTGGGGCCACATGTACCCTCTGGAAGGCAGGCAGGCGTAATACGCAACCCCACTGAAAGGGCTGGCCATTGAACTCTCAGGCAAGTGGCAATATTTGCTCACCTGAAATACACACATCTTGCCAATTGGGGTCGGGGGTGGCCAGGGGCAAGAGGAGGGCCTCCTTGACGCAGCTGTGGCCCAGGGAGAAGAACAGATCAGGAAGTTTTGTGGTTGGGTGGGATGGGGGCTCTATTGGCGGGGGGCTGTTTAGCGGTGGCGGCCCCATTGTGTTTTATAGGAGGCAGGGACCATATTTGTTGGAAGCAGCTGGAGGCTGATGAGGTGCTAATCTGTTGAGTGGCTGTGTCACTGGGCCTCTGTTCCCAATAGCCTGTTAGCTGTCAGGGCCTGTAAATGGACACAATTTACAGGCCCCTGCCCAGGCCTCTGCCGGGGCTGTCCACGGGTAAGCAAACACAGATTGAACACTTATGTTCTCGCTGCGGTAGGACAGACTACCACCAGGGGTGACACGTAGCGTATAAGCAGCCCCCTTTCAGCCCCCGTCTATGAGCTGTCGGCCCCATCTCTGCTCCCCTGTCCTTTGTAAACACAACATATTAGTAATCTGCATATGGATGGCCCTCACTCCATACAGGAAGGAGGCAACTGCTTGCCAGACGATACAAGGCTTGACCTATGGCCACATTATACATTATACAAATGATAGCCTACTTTATCAAATCTCAATGTGTGTCCCATGCCTATGGAACTGACATTTTATATTTTTATAATAGGGATTGTAGCTCGAGCCAACGATGTGTCTGGGTGAGGTTTGCTCAGCTTCCGGATAATGAAAGCTCTTGGCAGGTGAACGTCTGAGATGGGTCTGGTTCAGCAGTCAGAGGTAATCCCAAACTTGAAATTCCCCATCAACCTGGAATACAGATAAGAGAAGCGCAGACTAACTGACTGATGGGAAAGGAAATGGACCAAAATCGTGTGAGAGATATAGAACCAAGATGTGTCTGTTTTCTCAAGAGGTATTTTCCACCAGGAGGATTTGAGGCCTGCTTGTGTTATGCTGATACAAAAACACATAATATGTAGAGGATTAAAAGTGTGAAAATTAGATTACATTATGCAAGGCGGCGCATAACTATGTTTACCATAAGTGGGAGGTTAACGGTCATGGAAAGGATGCAGCTGAGAAGTTACATCCAAAGTTGATCATAATTAGGAAGACTTTTATTAATACATAGCCCTTTAACCATCTGACCAAGTTTGCCCTCTTGTCATTGCTGACAGGGGTCTGAAATCGTGGTGGCTGAGTGTGAACGTCAAGTGCTCACCGTGGATTATGCAAGGGGCCTGATTGTGGTGATATTTAGACCCTGGCCTTCCCATGGGAGCCTGGCACTTTAATTAACATAGCAGTCCTGGCGTCCTGTGCTCTAATTGCCTTCAGTCTGTGATTAAATGTGTATTGACTCTGCAGTTGGCCCACTAATGAATAACAATGTGCCGATTTGGTGATATTAAATCTATTGGGCCCAATACACATCCTCTTCACAGTGGCTTAGAATGGTCAGGCATTACAAGCAGGCTTGTGGCATCTCAGTAGAACACCATATACATATGTTATTGTCATTATAGTTAAATAGATGTGTAGTCACATAATCAGCGTTAGTCAAAATCTCTGATTGTCAGTCATACATTAATTTATTTAAATTGTCCTTTACATTGTCTCTCTCCCTTCAGTTCTATATTAAGTGGAAGAACAAGTTGTGTTAAAGTGTCTCAGCCCTGTATTAAAAGTACATGGACCCTCAGAAAGTTTTTCCTCTTCCTTCCAATAGTGCATTGTTAGGTGTCATCTGATCTGATCTGAGCCTCCACCATTCTACTCCTGTGGTCCCATAGATATACTGTCACTTTGATACGTTGAGGGCAGCGGCCATCTTTGGTTTGTTACCATGACAAGACTAATGGATCCGCAATGCCCTGGATACAGTCAACATAAGAGATATTGAATGGCATTCCTCACCACATTCCTCTCAATATCAAAAGGTGCATATTTGAGGATATTCTTAGGCCATTTACGTTTGTGTTTGTGCCGTGACCCAGTGCAATAATGTTGGGCTCCCTCCCACGGCGTCCCGCTACTGCAGTGGCCACTCTTTAGTTTTCTATTTTATTTAGCTGGCTTGTGTGTCTTCCCAGTCCAGTTGCTTTTCAGATTCATTCCCAGGTAAACACAGTGTGGCCAGCCACAAACCTGCAGCCAACAGGCGTTGTCACAGCTGTGGCAGATAATGGCAAGTCCAAACTCCGTCCCGGCTCTGGAATGTTTACTGTCACCACAGGCACGTTGGCAGCAAACATGATTTTCCATCACATTCTGAAAGAAAGCGCCTCTCGTTATTAATTTTATTTTGACAAACTGCATACTTAACCTATTGCCCTTAGGCTTCTTTTGCAAGACCTAGTACTATTAGGTTACAACACAACAAAGCAAAAAGGGTAAAACTTTAAGTCTTAACTTAAAGGCACAGTGGAAAAAAAAAAAGTACTTTGAATGTGACCCTTAAAGTAACACATCCCCGCCAACAAGTCTGTTGTGTTTGAAGGAATGTCCAAATGTTCCGCCTTTCTCTCAGAGTAAGGAGAGGCTTCCATCCCCCTGCCCATAGGATCCCAGGCACCCAAGAGCGTCACTTCAGTAGTGTGGTACTGAAGGCTTGTGTAGCGCTTGGTGGAGGACCGCAGCCATTGACTTCTGCGTACGTGTTGCACTTTTCACTTGACATTGTAACTGCCCGGTGTTTGCCAATGTCACAGCAAGCAAGGGATTGACACCTATATGTGTGATATTTTACACTGACCATTATGGACACTAATTGATCAGCTAAAGGGTAAATCTAGCAGCCCTGCCACCTTGAGGGAACAGAGCTGCGGGCACAAAAGCATGGTAATGCTTTGCATGCTTTCAATCACTGTTATTATGTGAGCACAAACATATGCACATGTGCCTTGCCCTCCAAGCACTCAACTAGTCAACTGTCAGCGTAGACCACTCATTTATATGTGCTCTTCTTGAATCAACCTAAATCCATTTGGCACATAATGATTTTGATTTAAACGTGTGTTGATGTGAATGTGAAAATTAATATTGGACATTGTGTTTTCATAGATATTGTTATTTAGTCTGAGTGCAATATGTTCATTAAATGATATGCTGGTGATTTCTTAGATAAATCTACACATATGTATATATATAATGACTGAGCTTGCAGCCTTTATACACTACATATGACTGAGATTCTATTTTGAAAAGGGCTTTCTTTGTTTCATTTTGAAAACCTGTTAGAGCCCTAGAATTGTTATTCAGTTTTTGTTGTCTTTTTGTCTTTTTTTAATACAGCTTCATAAATTCATCATCACATTCAGTTGAGTACATACATTAACCTATACAGGACAATTTTCACTACATGATAAAACTATTGGATGAATTTGTCTTCACTCAAACTCCAGAGAATAAATAATCAATAATAATAGGCATATCCACAAAATATATTTAAAAAAAAATATTTAGATGTTTAACTTCCATACAATATGTTAAATTACAATAGCTAAGTCAGATAGCTATAGTTTATACGAACATTTGAAATAAATATGTCTATAATCTGAATGTGAGATTTAAATAACCACTTAATACAAATGCATGAATAAAGTCATATTTTCATTGACCTGCATTTTTACATGATCAAGTGTTTCCAAACAAGGCCCAATGGGGTTACAGTGATCATACACATGCCTACATTACAACTGCATGCCTAACAGGTAATTGTTTTAATTATTGTGCCCACCCTATAAACCAGGTGTTTTGGTTTGTCCACATGCTGCCTTAAATACAAAATGATAAAATTGCACCCAAAGTAACATGGCACAAATTTTTGTTTACCAAAAACATCTAAAATGTGACCTTCACCCGATTGTGAGTGGTTGATAATTAACTAGAGATTTAGCAAACATGTATTCATTGAGAACAAAATGTCACAAGTCATGGTCAATTTTAGACTGTTGACGATCTATTCTTGACGATTTTCATGACTAATTTCATGATTTAATTTAGGACTAATGCATGTGTATATGTAGTTAAATTTATAATGTATTTCATACGGTGTAAGAAGCGTTTGTGGGCCTAATTTACCTCTATGTTATTTTACCCGTGTTTGCTTGGCAATTGTCAAAAGGAACAATGACGTTGCATTTTCAGTAGAAAAAGGAAAAAAAAAAGAAATGTAACCAGTAAGCCTATCCTGCAAGTGCAATCCCAAATTCTCAAACACAACGAAGTTCTCATGATCTCATTTCCAAGTTAAGCAGACTCTGTTAGTCCCTCGTCAACAAGACAGGTTTACTCACCCTTACTAATGGGGCTATACTGATAGTTATGCTGCTGCGTAAATATGCAGTCAAATAGATGTACAACTACTGGCACGTGGCTGGCACTGTTCTGCAGCCTCACCTAGATTTTTGTGCAAATATTATGTATTAATAATAACAGGGAACAGAACTTGCTCCAGTCTCACTGATACAATAATTGTAGGCCTATATGCATAATAAACAGAAAACTGAAAAAAATACATGTATCCGTATAGTCTACATATTGATTACCGGTATGAATTATATATAGGTCGATATGCCAAATAACGTAGGCTACTCGACATTGACCGAGAGAGGGCGCTACGACGCTTTGCATGGAATATTCTACAATAATTAATTAAAACATTAGCAAGCAGTTGATATAATGGAAAACCGATTTAAGAAAAAAGAATTTTTCTCAATTTAATGATGATTATCTCAAATATATATTCTGACAGCTGACACTGTGTCTAGCCTTTGGATAATTTGTTAAAATAATTGTCATGGCAAGAAGGCTACTGCATTAATGTAATGGTAATATAAGAACAATGTCATGTAATGGTCATTTTCCTTGAACTCCTATAATCACAAGTATTGAAGTTGGCATATAGGCTAATTTATATATCTATTTGCAAGCAAAATTAACTGAATTGCAAATGGTTGGATACATGTTTCATGTAATTCCTGTTTAATATTTAATCAACTTTGTTTAGGTCTAAATCTGTTAAAAATGTATAATATGCAAATATAATGTGCACTTCCTCAAAGGGTTGTTTTTATGTTATATGAATCTGTCTTATTCAATACGTTTTCTAGTAGCTTGTTATTAGAATGTTAACACTGTTTCAAAGCAGTTGTGATCAATGCGAAGAATGATTTAATTCACAAGTTCAAAAGACTGATAACATTTTTTTTCCACATTAGTCATATATGCTGTTCAAGGTGCGAGGAAGGTGGTGTTGGTGTTGGTGGTGGGGGTGGGGCACATTGACGTGTGTTTTTAAAGAAGGACGCACCAAGGAAACACTCAAAACTTGCATTTGGTTATTTATTCCACAACTAATACGATTATCTTGATGAAGCTTTTCATATGAAACTGTTCTTTTCAGTTAGCGCAGGTGTACAATTGGGGGGCAAGCTTGAGGAGTCTCACGCCTAGGTGTGAGGAGATTATTCAAATGGGCCAAGCGAAGAAGTAGGGATTGGAGGCTTGCCTGGCGCTCAGAGCTATATCATTGCGTTAACAGCAAGCACTGAACGTCATTTGAACTCCAGTCACCAGCAGACGCATTTCAGCGCCCGTGGGCACGGCTGGCTCCAAGACACACATGCGCCAGTCCTTGACTAAGGAACACAACAACGACCCAACCACTTTGTGGTCCCCAATCACCTTTTATTAGAGAGAGTTTCGCCTTTTCTTCTGCGAGGAGACGGTTTGCAAACTCTAACTGTTTGGAGTTTCCAGGATGCTCGGAGCAGTTAAAATGGAAGGACACGAACACACCGACTGGAGCACCTACTACGGAGAGCCCGAGGTGGGTACCTTAAATATATTTTTTCGTCTAAAGCCGATCCCATTTTATACAACTCAATATTAGCCCTGAGATAATATTAACTTTGTGATCAAATATTGACCTGAGGTGCCTCCAAATCCTCCCCCATCTCCACGCAGTGCGCTATCCTAATAAAGTTGCTTGACATATAGGATGAAAAGTTTTCGGGTCAGATCATAATTGAATTAATGTATATATCTTAATAAACATCTGTTTATTTGCTATTTCCACTAAACACACTTTTGATCTATTCGACTGGCGACAGATTGAGTCAGATATTTGTGCTGCAGACAAATTCTGCTTGTGGACATTGCGTGTCAAAACATTTTCATCAGTATTGTGTATTTGGTAGTAGAATATTTACACACTTTTATCAGTTACGATATATTATTATAAGATAGGCTACTTGGTGTAACTCTAATCTTATCTTATCTTGTTTTATAATCTGCTGTAAAATATTACAATTTTGTTATGGTAGGCTAATAAATATTTTATGCATTATGATCATCAATAATACAATATTACGCCATACATTTATGTCGACTTGATGAAGGCATGTTTTTTTTTAAACTTATGTGTATACCCTCTACCACATTTGCAGTGTTATACCTCGGTTGGCAACATGAATACTGGCCTAGGGATGAATTCTATGAACACCTACATGAGCATGTCTGGCATGGGCACCACCGCCAACATGACGGCCAACTCCATGAATATGTCCTACGTCAACACGGGAATGAGTCCCTCCATGACCGGCATGTCACCGGGCACCGGAGCCATGAACGGCATGGGCGCGGGCATGACGGCTATGAGCGCCGCCTTAAGCCCCAGTATGAGTCCCATGACCGCACAGCCTGCGTCCATGAACCTGGCATCTTACAGCAACATGAATGCCATGAGCCCCATGTATGGACAGTCCAACATCAACAGATCCAGAGACCCTAAGACATATCGGAGGAGTTACACGCACGCCAAACCCCCATATTCCTACATTTCACTCATCACGATGGCAATCCAACAGTCGCCCAGCAAGATGCTGACGCTGGCCGAGATCTATCAGTGGATAATGGACCTATTCCCGTTTTACCGACAGAACCAGCAACGATGGCAGAACTCAATTCGCCATTCTTTGTCATTCAATGATTGTTTTCTCAAAGTGCCGAGATCACCGGATAAACCCGGCAAAGGCTCATTTTGGACTCTTCATCCGGATTCAGGGAACATGTTCGAGAACGGCTGCTACCTGAGAAGGCAAAAACGCTTCAAGTGCGACAAGAAGATGCCCAAAGAGTCTGGGCGCAAGACCTCTGAAGGCGGCTCTAACAGCAGCTCAGAGAGCTGTAACGGCAACGAATCTCCCCACTCTAACTCTTCCTCCAACGACCACAAAAGGTCCCTGTCAGAAATGAAGTCAAGCCAGGCGCTGAGCCCGGAACACGCGGCATCCCCTGTGTCGCAGGCGCAACACCTTATGTCCCAGCACCACTCGGTCATGGCGCATGACGCGCACATGAAGCCCGATCACCATTACTCATTCAACCACCCGTTCTCTATTAACAACCTTATGTCCTCGGAGCAGCAGCACCATAAAATGGACTTAAAGACTTACGAACAGGTGATGCATTACTCCGGTTACGGTTCTCCAATGGCCGGAGCTCTGTCCATGGGTTCCATGGCTGGGAAAGCAGGCTTGGATACCTCGGCCATACCGGACACAACTTACTACCAAGGCGTCTACTCCAGGCCCATCATGAACTCCTCATGAACTGTTGACCCCTCTCTCAAACGAACTTTCCCCCAGTCATTTGTATATTTGTAAAAAAATATATAGTTTGTGTATAATATGTTATTTCAAATATTTTGGACGTTCCCCACTGATTTAGTTGTCCAGTTTGTTAGTAGTCTAATTATTTTGAGAAAGGATGTTAAAAAATGTGACAAAATCTGTTCAGAAGTCGGTTTCAGGAATGGACCCAAAGACAACAACTTGCTGTAAATTAGCCTAAATTTGCAAAAATGCATTTTTAAATGAATTTAAATGCCTCGCGGGATTTCTTCAATCATTTGTGTAATTCCTATTTATGGCTTGTATATGTGTATTCTTGTAGTGACAAGAACAGAATCTATATTAAAGTGTTATTGGTTTTGTTTTTGAATATGATGATTGTGATTTAACATTATTATTATTATTATTATTATTATTATTATTATTATTATTATTATTATTATACACACGTTTCAGGTAAAACCATAACTGTTTTTTTTTAAGTGCACATAGCACACAATTATGATGAATAATCTATCTTTAAAACGTTTCCATTAGCTTCAATTAAATAATGAGTCTATACAAGGATTCCAGTCTTGAACACTAAAAAAACACCACATGCGGAATTAATAAACTATATAAATCGTATTTTCACAAGGGGATTCATTAACTAAGGTACTGATTTAAAACTAATAGATACTAATAGTATCTACATAGCAAATATGTAATAGAATATACATTATAGCATGTATAACAATATACCCATATACGCTATATTTCCTGCTACAATTTACATAGACTACAGTATTGCAAAATCATGCTGTCTATTTTTGTATATTTTCATATAAGGTAGCATAGGAAACAAGGTAGCCTATACATAGTCTATCATGCACCATAAGTTAGTAATGTCATCAAGTTGAAAAACTAACAATGTACACTCTCACAACTTTTTATTCAGTCATTATTATAGCACAAGGTACAGTGCCAGATTTAATATGAACACAGGAGAATATTCATACATTTTATATATGAACTAAATGTGTAGCCTATATGCAATTCCCTCAGCTAAAATCTAAAATAATAAAATTAATTAATATTCAATACCTGGCTTGACTAGCCAGTGAGTTTCGACTATACATCCAGAATATCTCATATAGCGCTGAAACCTGCTTATACACATTCTGACTATACGGTCACAAAAATGTCTGTCCAGATGTCTGATTGTCCATTCGTATGTCTGCGTCTGCGTTTCTTTCACTCACACTCATTCATCTCTGTAACCCCGTCCCCCCCCGTCCCTTCATCCCCCCGCCACACACACACACAGACACACACACACACACCTACACACGCACACACACACACACACACTCACACACACACACGGTGTATCGGCAATTGCGATTAAGTGTCATTGTCACACAAAAAAGTTTCCCGTGGCGCCAAAGAGTAGTTAGAAGAGCGGGGGGTCTGATTTGGAAACAGAGCCGTCTCTACGTGATGATCTAACTTCTTTCCCAACAATCTGTTGCCATTGTCTGCGTCTTACTTTTAATGTAGTCGGAACCTCCCTCCCGAGCCTTGTTAGATAAGATTTTTGTCGTCTAAATGAGGCAAAATCCACATTTCTCCAGCCAGGTGCCGTCCCTCCCTCTACTCAAATCCAAGGACAGGGAACCTCACCCCTTATCCTCCCAAACACGTAGGCCTAAAGTGTGGTCTTATTCTCCAGACCCCTCTTAACGTTTCGTACTTTAAACACCCATGATCTGCGAATAAACAAAGCCAGTAAACAATAGACTAGATGCCCGCATATAGAAAGAGTTAACGGGCACGACCAAATTGCAGAAGTGTCAACTTTGGTCGTCACAGCTCTGTAAATTTACACAGACATTAAATTTCGTTCTATTCATTTTAGAAATATAATGCAAAGCTGATTTTTTTTTATAGCACACTGATCGATATCTCTGTAAAATAATCTTTTTTTTTTTTTTTTTTTTTTACTATAGCGGGGCAGTGAAATCTTTGCTTTGTGCTAAAGTCAACAGTGACAGAGTTTGAGCTCAAATAAATGCCGTGATGTCTGGAGCCCTTAGCAGAAGGCAGAAGGCGAGCTTCTACAATGGGCTCTGTTTCTTCACTCTCCACAGTTTTGCACAGGTATGGACACATTTATTATATCCTAATATTTTCTGTTTAAGTGATGTGTGGTATAGTTGCCTTTTATGAATTGCCAGATATGAATGAAATAGCACCGGCTCAAATGGCAAATTGACTAGAGAGGGGCAAGGGCCGGCCGTATTGGATTTCACAACAAAGGGTGGTGCTGGGCTGAGGTGATTTGCAGGTTGCATGATCTAGCCTGCTGCGGACAGAGAGCGGCAGCGCGGACTGATACCATTGATGTGATGAGAGCGAGCTGGACCAGCCACTATTGCAAAAGCAAACTTTTGTACTCGTTTGTTTCATTCCGGTTAGGCTCATTATTTTAGTGGTTTATAAAGTTTATATATATATATATATATATATATATATATAAAGTTTGATCAAAACCTATACGCTAAAATAGACATATTTTAAGTTATTTCAATTGGGATGCCATTCTAAAAATGATAGACTACGTCGTTTTGTAGATTATGTTTAGTGTTTAGATTAGTAATTTTGTCATAGTCTATAATAATTATGCTATATTAAGTTTTAGTAAATACAACAATTATAAACATGGATAGCTGAAAAGTCTAAAATATGATTTTGTAATACAATAATAATAATATGCAACAATAACAATAACATTAAGAATAATACTACTACTAATTTTAATAATAATAATAATAATAATAATAATAATAATAATTATAATAATTATAATAATAATAATAATAATAATAATAGTAGTAGTTGTCTAGCTATATTATTAATCGTGCAATATTCGTGCAATTTAGTTTTCCGATGTAATTTCAAAAACGTCTCCTGGAATTGTTGGTTCACTCCAAGATAATATAAATTGAGAACTCTAGAAAAGGCTTATTATATGCAATTAATAAACAAGATAATCACGATGTCTATCTCCTCCGTTTTCTTTTATTTGTATTTATTTTTATTTATTTATTTATTTATTTATTTATTTATTTATTTAATGGAGGGGATCACCCCAGTGAAGCCCTCTTCAGGGCCGAGTGAAATGGGAATGGCCTTTTAGGGCTTTGCAGGTTCAAAGGTTCGTTACCTCAATCTGTTCTGTGGGACAATGTACACCAAGAACACCTCACAGCGAGGAGGCTATATTCTATTCATCCATTTCCCAATTTTATTCTGCAGCACCCTATAGCCTATACATCATCGACAGTTTATATGCACATATAGCCTAGCCTATAGGCTTACGTGCATGTATGCACATTATAGACTATTCTTATAGGTCAACGTTATTTTTTAATATTGCTTGTTGACAGCGAACGAGTAAAAACTGGACAAAAAAAAATAAAAAAACCCATTAATAAACACCCCACACATAGGTTTGCTGATGCTATCAATAGGCTATAGGCTATGATAGATAGGCCTACCCATAGAACTGGCCTACCTCTGCAGTTATTCAGTTCACCAGGCTAGCATACATCTGTTGTTATAGCAACTGAATAAGTCCTGTATATCAGGCCCATTTACAACTTTTCAAAAGCTCTGGGTCATCTTAGGCCACCGTTTCCAAAGTCACAAACATGTTTTTGCTCTTTCCCTCATTAAATGTGCCTGCAGTCTAACTTTTATTTAGCGTTGTGGAAATGCACATAAAAAAACAACCTTAGCCTTCCATGGGCTTACTTTTCAGCATTTCATTTGAAATACTTTAACCATTGTAACAGGCCTGAAAATAATATATTCCCCAATGCATAGCCTATGCTTTTGGACAATATTTTGGTAGAATCACTCAGAAGCCGGTAGGCCTATATGCTAAATTAGTCTACGTGTTTCGTGGTTGAGAAGTCTTGTGGAACACCCAAGTAGAACGGTTTCCCGGGTGACAGCGGGACACCAGTCCAACAAGCTGTAATTCTGTTTCAGCCTATTGCATGGGTGGGACCGTCCTTACTAGCCCGACTTAACTCTTCTTTCACGCGAAATACTCCTAATCTCATATCTTAGCAAGGGAAACTGCTATCCCACAGTATATTAAAGGACAACAGTCAAAACTCAAAGCCACCCATGGTTTCTCGGTAGCATCCTCAGACGCCCACCTAAATCGCTTCAATTATGTGTGGACTATCCGACTATCTGGACATTAAGGGGACCGTTGTCCTTTGGCCTATAGGAATTAATATTGATTAGTTTATAAAGGGACTGCTGTTAATAATTTAGCCTACAATTTAAACGGCCTATATTTTAACCAGCCATGGAAACAATCGGAGACCGATTTTGCCAAGGATATGGACAGTCTGAACAAATAGGCATAGGCCTATAAGGCCCTACAGTAGGCTAGGCTATATCGGCTTTAATCTAGGCGTAGTCTAAATTAGGCTAATGCCAGCACACCATCCTATGTTGTTTTACGATTTAGTTATTTTCAGTAAACCTATGGGGTAGGCCATAAATGCTTAGTTTTTCAGTATAAATTAGGCCTAACGTCCTTATTATTATTTAAACACAATGAAACAAATAAATAAATATGCCAATACATGGGCTAGGATATGGTATTAAAATGTAGTTAATAAATAGCCTTAACATCACTAACAATAGCACATTTTAAGGAAACCTCAGATAAACCGTTAACAACCTCCTATCAATCCATGATAAACCGATAAACAGCTGCATTGTTGGTTTGCAATGCTAAATGCTTCCCCCTCTATGCCGACTGAAATCTACTCTATAAGTGCAATATGGGCTATATGCATTAAATGCAGACATAGAGGCCTAGCATGCAAAAGATGATGCATACAAGCTTGCATGCACATTCATTATTATATAGACCTATTTCACAATTATCTGCAAATAAGAGGCTAGAATTTGAAATTCAGACCAATACAATTAACTGCAACTTCGTTGATCTAGTTTATATATATATATATATACACCCACACTTTTTTATATATGTTATTGTAATGAGTGGAATGTAGGACTGTCAATTATTTAATTCATTTCATTTTAATAAGCTCCCGCCCACTTTGCTTAATTTAGTTGATGAATAAATGCACATAATGCTATTTAACCGAGTATAGATTTGGTTGTAAAATTATTTGTTAATAGCTTCTAATTTGTAAATTATTCCTAATAATACACGCAATAAATAACTTAATACCGTAATTTAGACTTTTATTCTCTTCACTGTTTCAAAATTATGTTTGGTTGTGTTTATTTCTTCTCAGTATTCAGTAATTGTCATTATTTTAGGAATATCTCAGTGCTTCAATTATCTCATTATGTAGTGCATGGTTCTTAATGAAAATGCTTCTAATAATATGTTTTTAATGTTATCTCACATGAGACATTAATACTGTATGCCATAACATGCAACATTGAAGAAACATAATCAATTAAGACAACACAATTTTTACAGTCCAAAAATTGGGCCTAATTCTTCAGCATCTAAGTCATTTTCTAGTAATTTTGTAGACTGGAACACTTTACACTCTTCTTTGAAAATATACAATAGCCAATATTTATGGTTTAATTTGAGCTCAGTCTATGCAAGCCTGTAGCGTGTAAGGAGAATGTAAGTGTCTGTGTGAGTCTGTGTGTATATGTGTGTGTGTGTGTGTGTGTGTGTGTGTGTGTGTGTGTGTGTGTGTGTGTGTGAGCATATGCATATATGTCTGTGTGAGCGTGTGTGTGTGAGTGTGAGATGGGTGGATGGACAGGGCAAGAATGCGGCCACTGACTGTGATGTGTCTGCACTCTTTTGACACAAGCGTGTGACATTCCAGTGAAGGTCTTCTTCATGTACCAGGCCCAGTCACGAGAGACACAGAGACACAGAGAGAGCTTGAGAGAGAGAGAGAGAGAGAGAGAGAGAGAGAGGGTTCCGTCAACAATGCCCATTGTGGTGCAACAGCTGGTAGGATGTGCAATGACCTAATGACGATCTATTCAGGCAAGGATGCGGTGCCTCTCCAAGTCACTACCCATGTGGTTTTTTGGACAGTAGAAAGTGGATGGATGGCCAGTGTTTACCCCTGTTAAATACTGTGGCCCTTTGTCACGCTAACAACACAAGCCCAGCTCTACACCATCCACCTCTAAAGCAATGCTGTAGCTTGAAGAACCAGAGCACGTGTTTCTAAGATGCCACAGCTTTGAAGTCAGGGAAAATAGTGAAAATAGGGAAAATATAGAAAACATCACTAATTTCTACAAAGGATCGCTTGTTTTTTTGCCGACCAGGATAGATAAATGTGACACATCTTTGTTTCTCACAAGAGAAGGGCTGAGGTTCAGCAACAATCTAGAAGGGACAATGATGCTGAAAGAGAAACTCCAAGTATTCAGGAAAATCCACTGCAAGAAAATGCATATCTGGTGAACCATGCGGAAAGGTCCTATATTGGCTAAATGAGATGCTCAAAATATAAGTCAGATATTGTCCCGGTTGACTGTAGTAAAGGTGAGCTTGTGTGTGTGTGTGTGTGTGTGTGTGTGTGCGCACACGCGCTTGTGCGTGCATGTGCGTGTGTGTGTGTGTGTGTGTCCCTTTAGACAGGGATACACACACGCCTTTCTTTAGTAATTCCAGGCATTTCCCATTGGGTTTCATTCTACTCTTTGAGATCAAACCTTGTTGGCAAAGCTACCATAAAACGATATGTCAGTCAGCTATTGCAAAGGTATTCCTGCCCTTCTGTGATTGACCTGCCTGTGCTCCTATATTCCCCTTGAGGCCCTGATACCTCAAGCCTTCCCATCCTGCACTCGACTGTACTGATAGATATCGAGTGCTCCTGCTACGGAAGAGCATCTATGAGACAACATCCCATCCCCTTTGTCTGACCCATTTCCGTATAGCACAGAACATTCTAGACCATCTGACCATTGCAGTATTCCACACTTCCCTCTATAGCTTCACATCCAGGAAGTATAAGAACATCCTTGCCAGCCAATCACAGCGAAGGACACCCAACTCATTAAAAGTTAATGAAACCCATAAACGTGGTGCGCCAGCGATTCATTTAAACCCCCAATCCAATCTCCTCTTCCAACAAAGGCAAACAAGCCAGCGTGCCCCCAGTGTGGTCCTCGGAATAACAAACTACGTAATATTTTGTCCTGCATATGTTCCCCTATGCAGACATGTGCGCTCTGATAGGTTATCCTACAGTGGGACTTGTCCAATTTACAGAATGCCAAGATGTTATTCTGCAGGGGTGAATTCTCTAATCTGCGTAAGAGTTGAATTGAATGCCTTCGCTTTACACCAATGCGGCTTGTCAGGAATGGCTGCACAAGGTATGCCATTTCAACATTCATGAGAATCACTGACATTCAAATAATGCGCTCATTTCAATACCCTATGAGTGAGAGCCAAATCTGTGTGAAAAACCTGTATTTGCTCTTCTTCATGCTTATGTGAGCATCGAGAGCTATTCTTGATCCATGCAGATAGACCAGGGCACATCTAAGGATAAGCTATTTTCTCCTTTGAACCATAGTCATCTCTCTCTCTCTCTTGCCTGTCTCTCTACCTCTCTCTCTCTCACTGTCTCTCTTGAGTTGTGGCGTTCATGATGGGGCCTTTCCCTGTCCATCCGTCTCTTAGCAGGTTTGCCATCTAATAGCATTGCCTCACTCAATTAGATAGCAACCAATCAACAGCAGTAACACAGCATGTACAAGTGTCAAAATGCAAAGATAACAATGTTACCGTCTTTAAGCAACCAAGGGGGAGCCTTGATGGCTTCACAGCACCTTCCTCAGGGGATTCAAATTAAATTCCTTCTATGTGTAGTGACACTGTCAGCTCGCTAATGAGTTCCCATACCCGGATTTGAATCAAATTAATCCCCAATTTAATCCCATATAAACGGTTGCGTCGTTTATCATGGACAGGCTGACGCTCGGCTGAAGGATCGAGGAAAGCTGGGAGATGTCTACAAGGCCGTTGAACAGATTATGAAAGATGGGGCCTGAACAATCCCCTTGCACAGAGTAGTCCCTTGGTACACACTATTTAACCCTCGCCTGCTTGACGCTGACAGAACCGTCGCAGCTATTGTCATTTAATATCCTTTCAGATTAAGGAGTCAACTGCCAGGTTTATTGTTGGCAACTGGGGCACCCTTATCGCAAAGTGTCCAACAAAAGGAGAAACACGATAAAAATCAACACTACTAATTTGTGTGAAAGGGTGCCAGGGTGTCAGTGACACATTTCTGAGACATTTGATTACAGTTAAATTAGCTGTAGGTTCAAATGTTATTGTGGTTGTTATGTCCGTTGCCTCTGTACACTGGTGCAAATCAAATATTGAGTTCCCTTCACACAAAGTCTGCTGAAATCCTATGATATATTTATTTTACATTTAATCAGGGCTGTCCCATTAGAAATTGTTTGTAGAAGGACCAGTATAATATAAATGCATCATGTGGTATGGTAAAAAATGGCAAATGCCTTTTATATGCAAATATACTGGCCCGCAACTCTTTCAGATACTTTGTAAAGAGACAAGTGAAGTCCAGATGGTGGCTCAAGTTTCAGTTATTGATGTGTGTCTGTGAAGAGTGGAACTGTTAGAACATCCATGCCATTGCAGGTTTTGCTCTTTTCATAGACTAGGCAGAAAATGAAAATGCCACCTCCCTATATCTACCAATAGAACAATGATGTCTATAACCATGGCAACAGTATACTCCGGGTCAACAAAATCTATTTGTAGGATCATGGTACAGAGCACTGGCTGGATGTCAAAGAGGGTTTCACTAGCAAGATTGAACATTAAAATAAAGGAGTGGCATATCGAGCCATTTACGTCCTATCTTGTGAAAGACATACAGTAATTGTGTTAGGACTGGCAGTGCTATCGCCACAGTTTGAAGGCATATATAAGACTGCTGCGGTTCCAAATGTATGAAATACTGTGTATAGTTATTAAGTAAGAGGTGGCATGGGAGGGATATAGAGATGACAAACGGTTCTGAAGTCACTTTGGCGGTTTCGTGCACGGTTCGCAGCCTGTTAAGCCTGGTCTACCAAATGTCTGAACAGCTATGGTTTATTGAGGCATCTGTAAGCTTATTCGTTTTACTGCCAAGCTTGGCTCGTGTACCTACCGTCATGGAGAGGAAAAAAACACACACACAAAAGTTTTCTGTTTACCTTCATTCTACCAAATCCTCGACAGCCGTGCTATAGCCCATCACTATTCACACCATTGTGCTGTCACAACAACTAAACGCATCATTTGTGTTGCAAAAACTCATCCTGTATGTATCCAATACCAAATGTTTGGCGGTGGAAAGTGGTTGTGGTGGGGGCTGCATAATTTGCTAGGAAACATTTTACCGAACACTTGGTGATAAAAACGCCAGTGACGGCCCCAAGGCTTAAAGCAATTAATTCAGGATCCTGACATAAACTCTTCAATCCTTTGACAGCTTGGAGCTGAAATAAAAATGCTAGTTCTCCTGGGAACGGCAGGAGATAGCCGGCTCTTTTCTGGACTGTTTGCTCACTGGCCCTGTGAGCAATCTTCCCCAGTCAGAATGAAATGCAAGGACACAAACATTGTAGTGGCGAGAGAATGGGAGATGGGGAATGAACAGTTTGGACTATTTGCTCAGCAGAAGGGCAGCCACAATGGCCGGCCCATGGCTTTCCCATGCATCAAGCCTCTTAGTCTTTAGGCCTCCCTTTGTTGCCTGGTTTCACCAACCACAGCCAGATAAGAGCCCAGCTGCCCTATACTTTTAATTCCCTTTGTAAACCATACTGTATGGTCATTTATCTGTCCCCATTTGGCTCACCACAACATCTAATTGTCTTGTTGTCTAATTGAACGGGTTATCACTCATGTATCTCAGTTCACCTTTGCATGTGCACACGTTTAGCGGTTGAATCCATCTCCTTTTCTCTTAAACGGTGGGAGAGGTGAGGAGGGGGCGCATCTGAGCCATCTTTTCTTCTCAGTGCAGGTCGCACAAGTCAAGCACGGACTGCGATAGCGATACCCTTCCCCTTTTTCCCATTCTCCATCGGTGGCAATGAATCATCTGACAGGGAAATGGGAAACTCAAAGTATTTGACAAACACTTTGACGGTATACATTTAACGTTATTGACCAAAAGCAGCAGAGGGCTCTTGATGGAGAAATGAGTTGCGGTCATTATGTGAACTAATGACAACTCCAGTTAGAAGAGAGGGCAAACAGAGTTGGTGCAGAGGCACTGGCTGGGAGAAGGATCCATATTGTGTTCCTTTGTTTTGGTTTGTTGGTTTGTGTTTGCATTTACATTGACTAGGTCTGTGGATTCAGTCTCAATGCTCACACTGTTGTTTGGGTGGCACTGTGGCAGGAACGGGAAGTAGCAGGGTTCTCTGTGAAGCTTGCCCGCAGAAAATATCAACAATAATAATAGAAAACACACAATATGACATGCTAAGACCTATTCACATAAGGTAGAGTATGTTCTTGTATGTGAGTTTACTCTTGCATTAACACACACGAGCACACATACACACATACGTGTGTGTGTTTGTGACCCATCCCCCTTTGTAAAGGTTGTGTGTTAGCAAACCCCTGGGTGGTCAAACTGAAAATGAACTGTTTTACTCATGATACTCATGTAGAAAAATCTTCTAGAAGACATAAATTACACAACGTTGATTCCACGTTTGCATTACCCATGTCACATTTACTACCATTTAAACATCTGTAACCAGCAATTTGTGAGGTATGTGCCTTTTGTTGCAGTGACTAACCTATTTAAATTTTCGCCTCGCAGGTAAAAGTTCAAACGATTGCACAGACATTGCAAGAAGTATGTTTGTTTTACACCGCTGTGAAAATACAGCGTGTGATAGTCTATTCTACAATGGTTTATTCTAATGACTAAGCCCTTAATCTGTCATATCATATTTCAAAGTTGAGTGCTATTGTTAACTAGGTGCGCTAAGGTTCCAGCAAGGATTGTTTTGTATGGCTATATCTATCTATCTATCTATCTATCTATCTATACAGTATATATAAAAGTATGTGAGACACTGAGGACTAATTGCAAAAAAGTATGAACTAGTGAGCAACATAATTAACAACCAATAAGTGCTTGTTTTCACAGTGACCTTTACTGTACCATCAGTATTTAGCCAGCATGTCAAACCTTGTGTATGGCAAGACTAATAGCTGTCTTATTTTTTTGCATCAGCTATAGCTGCATGTGGGGTGGTGCTCGCCGCTTCATGCTCCACCAACTCTGAAATAAGTCTCAGTTTGAAGCTTTTCAACACCGCTTAAGGTTGTCGGTGGCCATATAATTTATGAGTTGAGAGGACTTCATTTTTAAGTTCACTACAACCTACAATCTCCCAGCCTGGGTGGAGAAGCAGCCAGTGAGTCATAGGAAACTTACAACACATGCTCTGAAGCATTGTACTGTAGGTGTTCTGTCACCTTGATTTAAAGTTAAGTTAAAGTTAGTGGTCAGAGTTGTTCTATTCAAACCCTGTTGTGCTTAGTGGGTGGTCATATGGCTAGCCAGCAGACAAATTGACAGGCCGACATATTAAAAGTACAATTGGTCCAGTTTTTGGAAACCAATACAGAATACATTCAACCCAAAAATATGAATTGAGTCATATTAATTATTGAGTGTTGTAAAACAAATATAATAGAAGTATATTTTTTAATAATGCATAAAGTTGTTGTTAAATAAATCTAGACTAATAACAAATAAATGAAATAACATATAAAGGTAATTTGTGTTTTGCACATAAGGGAGACAAGTTATATGAATTATTACTAAATTCTCATTAAATTCAGTCTCCAATAAAACATTTTCCTTGATTCAATATGAATCATATATTATAGAAAAATCATGCTAATTTCTCAATATGAATATTACACCGACATTTACTGAAAATGATTTGTCCTACTCCCAAAAATATTTATGATTTTCTTAAAAAATATAAAATATTGTATAGCATTTACATAGTAAGAAATACAGTGCATAATGTATATTGTGTGTCTGCTGCTTTTAACAGTGGTAGGACTGTTCCTCCTTATTTTTTGTTTTATTACTAAGCCATCAAATAATGCAAATTGGTTTTATAAATGGTAGCCTGTTAGCTAAACATATCATACAGTATCATATTAATGATTACCCACTATATATATTTATAAAAACAATGTAATGCCTTACTTACCGAAATTCGTTAATATTACTATAATAAAATGAATAAACATTAATAATAATTGAATGCTTAAACAAAGGTTATTATATTGTAGGTCTATAAGTGGAAATATGTAATTGTCTTTGAAAATAAGCCACACTTGGATTAATATTATTGACCTATATTGATTGTATGATAATCTTTGCAGATGTTTGTGGCTTCAGAATATCAGTGAAATAATAAATAAAGAAAACATTAGTATAAGCTCAAGTCTCCAGTGCAGTATGTGTATAATTAGGAGTCAGGATGCAGTTAAAAACAAAGCAAATAACAACACATATTTGATGTGCTAAATATTTTAAATAAAATGTCTAAAGCCTAAATAAAGACATTATGTTTATGGTACAACTGGAATGTATATAGTATAGTTTAAATTCGAGCATAAAATATATGTGGAATAATAAAAAAAAATTCCATTACTTATATTTCCATGCATAAATAATCAAATGAATTCCCTGAACTAATATCAAAATTATTACATACATTTTGCAATTCTATATCATTTAAAAAAGATACCTCTATTAGAGAATTGCGACTAAAGGTCACCTTTCTTCACACGAGACAGCCAAAGACAGCACGCATGGCATGGCTGTACCATTCACATTACCTTTCTGGCAATGTGTGAATGTCAACACCCTGTAAACACCTTTGACACACATGCTTGAATGTGATGGGGGAGCTAACTAAACATTCCTGGGTGTTCCCCATATCGGTCTATCACTCACACACACACCAAACGGCATTGACCTGTCTCCCACGCCCCAAATTACTGGAGAAATAGCATTTTGTTTATTGTTCTTGTTTATTTATTTATTTTCAAAATAATATACTATAGAAATAACAACATTTAAATAACAACACTTCTTCCCAAGCCCATCAGTGTTTTCTCTGTAATGTGACTGGGCAATTCGCTGTAAGGATTTGGGATTTGGGGAATATAATTCCGTCCCAGTGCTTATCGGCACACCCAGACTATTTGAGTATGTTGAGACGCGGGCTCCCCGAGGACAGCCTAGTAGAACTGCCCATCACACAAACAGAAGGATGGGATTTATGGAGGCGGTGTCTCTGTCAAACAGGGCTCTGCTGGCTAGAGGGCTCCCCACGGCTTGCGTGGAGGAGACGAGGGAGAGGTGGTGTTGCAGGGATGGAGGATAGCCAGGAAAGGTACGGGGAGATGAGGAGTTACCGCACACACGCACACACATGCAGGCGTGCGAGCGCACACACACACACACACACACACACACACACACACACACACACACACACACACACACACACACACACACACAC
>JAODTR010000015.1:3544230-3556380 GCA_025399935.1 Amblyopsis rosae
TGTACTACATTGTCACACTCTACACTGAGTGACGGGGGGGGGGGGGGGGTTTAAGCGATGTGGACAGAGAGAGACAGGAAAACAGAATGGTAATCAAAGTGAATGACAGACAGACAGAGAGAGACAGGGAGACTTGGGGAGGTAGAGAAAGACAGAGAAAAGAAGAAAGACAGAAAGAGAGAGAGAGAGGTCAAAAGTGGTTACCTTAGAGACCAGCCAGTGATCAGTGAAGCGTCACTTCTGTCTAGCTGGCTTTTGCAGCCCAATTCTCAGACTCAGAGACGGCCGTGTGTATGCTTAAGGATTCCACCCAGGCTGTGTTTGCTTCATTCCCCCAAAAAATGATTGGAAAAAGTGTTGGTACTCTGCCATGAAATGTAGAATAAAAAAAATACAAAAAATAAAAGAATTATATGAATACAACAATTTACATATTTGGGCTGAAATGTCATGGATGTACTCAGAGAATCACAACTTGTTCCAAACAAACAAACAAACAAACAAACAAACAAACAATATAACTCAATGTAAGGTTTCACTTACATCAATTTAGCTAAAACAACCACATTATAAAGACCCACTTTACCCTGTCCAACCACTCCTACTGTTAGGAATCGCCTATAAACAGCAGAGAATATCTATTTGGAGAATCTCATCTCATCTAAGGGTACTGTTGCGTGATCTCTGCGGAGATTTAACCTGCGCCATCCGTGAGCAGAGTCTGATCAGAGGAGTTACAAATCCTCACTTTTAGGGGGTCTTACTGTAATTCACCCGCTCTAGCAAAATAAGGGAGGCCCAACAACTCGAGAGGGATTTAAGACAACATCTTTGTTGCCACCTCATTGTGCCGCAACGAAAGTCGTCCAGCCCCATTGTTGGATGAAACTCGCCTCAGACCTCGGTTCAATCAAAGAAAAGTTTTCCAGTAATGAGGTAAGACATGAAAGCTCATTGAAAACAGCGACATGTTGAAAGGCCCGTTTGATGTTGCCGGTCACAATGGTAAAATTTGAAAAGAGCAAAGTGTGCTCTAAGCAGCAATGGACTGCATTAACCCCTTGTCTTTTGACAGGCCTACAAGCAGAATGAAGTAATATTCCATTCTATGGAAAATGTAATTCATGAGTAATAGCCTTCTTGAGGGGCGGAGCCACTTCCAATTGTCCTGCTTCCTTTATAGATTATGTGATCAAGAAATGGCTAGCCTCTATTCAACTTTTTGTCCTTGTAATTAATAGTGAAACATACTCCTGGTGTGTGTTCTTCGTGTTACAAGGTAACACATATTTTCTAACAATATATTGACTATTATCATATCTATTGCTCACTCGTTTTTAAAATGTTATTGATTTACATTTAACTATAATCACAAACAATAGACCCTCACACATTCGTGCTAACCAAGGCCGCCAGCAGGACAGTACTTGAAAGTTGACCCTCTGGTTTTATGAAGCGTGATAAAACATTATTATAGGCAGGAGCAAACCGGAAAAGCCATAAGGCAGTCATGGGTCAGTGCAGGGACAACGCCATCAAGCCTCTGTTAACTGAGATGGCTGGCACTGTTACTGCCATCAGCCAGCTTGGCAAGCTAATAAAATATACCTGCTTTGAGACAGGGTTATATTTGGAGGGACTGGTCTCTTTTAACTGCTGTGGTGTATTTAAATGAAGCCTTGGAATAGAACAAATATATGTCTTCTTTATCTAGAAGAAAAAAAAAGAAAAGACAATTTGTTAAAGTTAGTTTTCATTATAGAAACATAGAAAACCTCTAGTGCACAAGTAAGATTTTGAAGTTTCATATATAGGTTTACCTATAAAACTATTATTCTGAATGATATGTATATAATAGGTATTTATCTAATAGCATTGGTATTAAATAGGAAGGAATATATCAGATTTTTTTATTTAAAGAGGAATATGTTTATATTCACAAGTCTACTTTCACAACGATATTCCACCACTTTCAGAACATTGTCATATTCCAAAATAAAAATAAATAGAACAATGACTGGGACAGTGTGAGACAGGTGACGCCTGTATTTACACACATGCTGCGCCAAACTTCTAAAAGTGTTCCTCAGCTCCATCCCACTAAGCAAATACACCAGCCTTCTCAGCGCTCTGACTACCCCCACCTCCAGCTCCACCAGACACAAACCCCATTAGGGAGTATTGTTTCCCTTCATGGAGCTGAGACAAAGGTAGCCTGCCTGAGCACAATCGCTTCAGGTGGAAGACGCTATGGGCTTCTGTCGTCATGGGTGAACTCTGATGAATGGTGCTCGTGGAAGTCAGGACAAACACCTTGACAAACTGCCACAAGCCACTTAGTTTTCCAATAAACCTACTTTTTCAACAAATTCTCTTATTTTATGAATATAGCCCTAGTCCCTTCTGTTCAATTACATACAGTGCACCGGTATGGATTTATTGAGTGCCGCATATGAGACAAATCGTCAAGTGTACATATAAGGACGGATGTTATGGCCATCTGAGAGGTGTGGTGAAAATTACCCTGGTGATTTGCAGGCCTGGAAGTAAACAAGAGGGTATTATGGGTGTAATAATCTCCCGGAATAAGGATATGTTGGTTTCCACTGGTCCAACAGGAGAATGTGTTGAGGTGTTTGTATTTACTATAGCTATAGGACTAGAGTGAATTAAGATGTAATAACTAAGTTTTTGTGCCAGTCAATTTCTCATGAGCGCCTACATATTGATATTGTGTGTGTGTGTGTGCATATGTGTGTGTGTGTGTGTGTGTGTGTGTGTGTGTGTGTGTGTGAATGCGTACATGTATGTGTATGGGACGACAGCTGCGGTGGTTATCACACACACGTGCGCACACGCACACGCGCGCGCTCAGGTAGCAGCTGCGCAGGCTCACCTGTCATATTAATAAACCTTGCCAATCCCTTCTATCAGCATGAAGCCTGATCTAACAGAGAGGGAGCGACAGAACAAAGGAATGGAGATGTGGAGGAGTAAAGAACAGAAACGAACAGATCAAGCGCAGTTTGTTATCAAACTTTTTAACCATGAAAGGCCATGGTCCTAACTGTTACAATACAAGAATGCATAAACAAACAGAATCATCATTTTAATAATACAATATAACAATTACAAATAATATAATATGACAATTGTTAATCTTTTATTTTTTATTTTATTTTTTTGGGAAAAAGTAATAATATGTTTTTAATAATATATGCTATATGGCCTATGTGTATACACATATATAGCCTATATGTGTGCAAATCGGCACTGAGAGGCAAGCAGCGAGAGAAAGAGGGAAAGAAAGAGAGGCCGTGTGTGTGCCAGCCAGAACAATAGGAGGAGGTGGAAAACGACAAGGCGCGCTGAACGAGAGAACAACCACGTCTGACACACGGCCGTCCTCCCCCTCCATTAACCCCCGGCGCGCCCGGTCTGCCAGGCGGAGCTGAGTCATTGCAGCCTGTGGCGGGCGCTCCGTGGGTGGGACCCCGCGTGTTTGCTTTTTACCTGTAAGCTCAGAGCGCTCGCACAGAAAGCCGAGCAGAGATCCAATGTGTCATAACTGACAGCAGAATGAAAACTCTTTCACGGACGCTCAACATCAGCTGACCACCTAGCGAGACGGAGGTCGATTGTTTCTGCCGCTGACAGTGCTTAGGATATGAAATGGGAGGAATTATTCTTGACTAATGTGGTGCACATGACCCAAATGAGGGCGTAGACAGATTAGCTACATGGGTGAATTGTCAAAACGTGTCGAGGGGACACACAGGAAACGCTCCATAAAGAATGTTTTGAGAGGGAGTGACAACGCCTGGTGAGTGAGCATCAATTTATGGATGAAGACACAAAAAAGAACGTTGCCAGTGTTCATCGGATGCCAGTGAATCTGAAATGAACTCTTTTTATGAGGCTGACTTTGCCTCCGCGAGGCCGCCGGTACAATGCGCCCAACAAAGGGGGCGGCAGTAAAGGGGGAGTTGTGACAAGATAGCGACACAAAGCGGGAATCAACTTTCACGTGGCTGAATGGCTGCAGAAGCCCGGACCAGCTGTTTTTAATGGCGCTGCATTGACAGGAGGGGAGGCTATTTTTAACCGCGTGCTTGTCTTTCAGGCGCTCACACAATAGCACCCCCACCCCTACCCCCTCTTTCACAGAGCGTTGTCAGTAACCTGTGGTGACCTGCATTCAAGGCTGTGGCAGGGACCCCCGCACAAAAGAGTTTAGGAGAGAGGGGTACTGCAGCTGTATGTCCGGCCAGCCGCCCCCCCATCCTCACCAGACCACCATAACCTCTCTCCAGACCTCCAAGATGGACAGTTGTAACTAAATAAAGAACTAAGTAAAACACACACCGCTATAGAGTAACAGATGTGTGCACATCTGTAAACCAATGGTTACCCAATGCACAGTACATGATTTTCCCTCCATCAAACTATACGATTGATCCAGAACACACATACGCACACACGCTCACACATGCACACACACGCACACGCACACACACACGCACACACACACACACACACACACACACACACACACACACACAAACACATAAAGAATGTACAAACAAGTGGAGGAAACAAAGGGCTTTTGTAACGGGGCCTGGGATCTTGATGAAAAATTCAAACAATATTAAACGGGGAGTGTCAACAGCCGACACACTTCTGCTAAGGGCCTTCCCAAACAGACAGAGTAACTCAGCACACACATTACGCCACCACAGTTCAACCTCTTAGTGTAATGATGATGGCAGCTTTAGCTGGGGCACCGCTTTAAAAAATCCTCTCCTGCAAACGCAGTCCCGAGATGGGAGGTAAACAAGGGAGGGGCGAGGGGAAAGAATAGAAAATTAAAAGGTAAAATAAAAGGGAGGTGAGGAGTCTCTGTGTCCGGGCATGCCGGTTCCCTCAGACTTAAGACTTACCTGGCACCTCACGTCACGGGTCACCTGGGTGCCCTCTGACCCCTCCTGGCTCCGCCTCCCCACCCCCCTTCCCTCTCGAGTGACCACTTTATGAAGAGACACACTCCTGAAAGACAAAGATTAAGTTATCTGTGCTCGGGGATTCCGACTGTCCTTGTCTACATCATGGAGCAGTAATGCCTCCTGACAGCCGGGCTTTAGAGGACGGCATTGAGTTCCCACATCCATCAGTCACAGATCACTTATCTCCGGGAGTTTTGGCAAAAGAACCAAGTCGCCTATCTGTATGGGACCCCCCCCTCCCCACACACACACACACACACACACACACACACACACACACACACACACACACACACACACACTAGTAAACATATCAGAAATAAGCGTACACATACCACATATACTGCATGTGCGTAATAAAATAAGTAACAGCTTGTCGCTGTCAATATTGTTTTCCATGTTAATCTTTAAGTGTAGTGTGAGCAGATGTATCTTAAGTAGACAAGCAGACATGAACATTCAAACAGGTTTAAACAATTCACAAGCATATATTACAGTGTAATATTAGGGACATATCTGATTTATTAGAAACGAAAAACTATACTTTTTTGGTGTGTGTGTGTATATTATTGTTTGTACGCATACTTTTTAATATCCCTATATAATTTATAATAGGGGCAGGTCAAAGCCGTATAATGACGCATCACTATAAAATCTTGCAGCAGGTATTTACTGTGGGTCATAATGCTGTTTTCATGTGGCTAACACAGATAGCAGGGCCAGATGCTCTGTCACCACCTGTAGGCAGAGAGCCCCCTGCTCTGGGCCTGTCTGATGGGGCGGAGCCACACCAGCCCTGCTCACACTCACAGGAAACAGAGACAGCAGGTGCACTGTTATCACCTCCATAGAAAGGTAATGAAGCAGCAGTGCAAACAGCTGGAAATGAACCAGCACTGTTGGGCCTGAAAACCCACAAGCTGCGCTCAATGCACTCTGTAAATGTATGTCTCCTGTTGATATAGGATCAGAATGGCCATTGGCAATCACTGGGAGAGTGGCAAGCGTGAGGACGAGTTAATGCACCTTAAATGGGAAATATCCCTTTTGTTCGTGATCTCTCTCTCCCTGCGACTCAAAGTGTTGTGACATTTACGGGCGTCTGCTTTGAAGAGGAGCCAACCGCTCACGGAGCGGTAAAAGAGCCACCTGCCTTGCCTCACCTGCCCTTCTGTGGTGGCTTAGTGAATGAAAACATCTCAGCACCAGCTAGAAGCTATATGCGGCCCACTAGCTACAGTACAGTGCTGTTCAGCACACCTTCAATCCCCCCCCCAATTTTGCTCTTGCAACAGACAGAAGGTGGATATAGAGAAAGAGAGCTGTTTTCTTTTCAGTGTCTCCCCTCGGCTAAGTCTGGGGTAAGCCCTCTAATCCGGCTTGGAGTGATGACTCACCACGGGTGTGGCCAATGTGTTCCCAGTGATACCTTCTTCCCTGTCTGAATATCAATAGGTGTGTTTATGTTGGCTTTGAAAGAATCATGTTGCCGGGCATGTAATGGTTCCTAATTGCCACTCAATCGGCTCGTGTTTGCTTTTATCATATATGTTCTGTATTAATAAGAGGAAAGAAACGGTGAGAAGACTGACAGAAATGCCGCGCAAGTCACTCACCGTGTGTGTCTTTGCTCAGGTTTCAACTCAACTATGCATACTTTGTGTGTGTGTGTTTGGTTTAGCACCTATGTGAGTGTGTGTGTTTATTTGGGTTTGTGCCTATGTATGTGTGTGCGAGGGAGAGAATTGGACCAGCGGCCCACCTAATTGTTATTGCGTCTGTGTTTGGGCTGGAGACAGTCGACAGGAATCAGCACAGAGGCTGGGATGGAGAAAGAAGGATGTGTGGGGGGGGTTCTCTGTCTACCACTTCCCAGTGTCTTAGTTGTAATGCATCCCTCCACTAACACGGATCAAGGTATTAGGGATTCAGGTTATTTGTATTGATTTTATGTGCTGTCATGCTGGTCTCCAGGACGCCCTCATATTTGTGGAAATTGCAAATTCCACCTCGGAAATGTCACCAGCGTTTAATCTCCTCCTGAGTGGTCAATACGTGATCCGTCCACGTTTATTAAACAGAGACCAAGCGCTCCCTCTGTTACCATGACACCATGCAGGGCAAATGGCCAGACAAAACTTGGTAGCAACATGAGAAAGAGGAAGTCAAAATTAAACGTTAACAATGTCTGATATGATCTAAGTCCGTGTGCAGAGATGGACGGATAAGAGAGTTTACTTTGGATTACTTTGTTTAACAAAGGGAGTAGCCTAATATTCATATTTCAGACTGTAAATAATTTGTATTACTGTATTTAAAACTGCAATTTATCACACATATTTCCAAAACAATGTATTATGCAATGTATGTAAGGTATAAAATGATTTCCCCTTAAAATATTGAGGGAACAAACGATTTTATTGCACGTTGCGTAAGCCATGGTCAGTGTGTCATGATTGTATGAGGACTCTTCAAGGTCCGTAAAGGCAAACAGCTTTGTTGCATCTGCCAACATTTGCATGCCACTATCATCTTTGCTTTATGCGTGTCATGGCAAATGTTTCTCTTTCTTACCCAGTGTTTACAGGAATGGCCAAGCACACCCTACTCTCTTCATTCACCACAATCAAATTTACTCTGGCTTGAGTACACGTTTAGCGGGGAGCATTTGTTTGAGGCAAACACTTAGGGCTGTCGTATGTCATTGACCAATGTCTACAAGTATAATCCTATCAAGTTCAATCTTAGACTGCCTGATGCCATTGTTTTCTTAACGCAATACATTAAAAAGAGTCCATCTTACTTGTTCTAACAAAGGGGTGTATTTTGTAGAGCACATCATGAGCCTGTTCTCTTCTATTTGTCTGGGTGACTGTGGACAAACCTAATACGATGATACTGTGGTGGTTATCACAAACATTGAACCCCAACGTGGTTTTAGTATTTACTGTATCACCAGAGGAGAAGCATAGCTAACAAACCTGAACCAGGACAAGGGGAGGCTATGTGTGTGAACGCACCCTTCCTGCTGTTTGATAAACCCCCTGCTTCTTATAGCCCTCGGTCGACGTGTACCTACAGAGAAAGCCTTAGCAGAACAAGCTGGACCCATGTAAATATGCAGTACCCAACAGTGGCACACGCTGTGTTGGCTTACATACTGCTAGTGCTGTTTTTCTTTTTACCTCCAAATTTGCTCTGAAAACTAATCATGGTCTGATAAAGCCCATGGTAAATATTGGAGAGATTGACACCCACATGTCACAGTTTACATAGCCGCACCGTGTGTATGTATAGGGCCAGAGAATTGGGAGGCCAGGGGTGTGGGGATGCTGGACTGGACTGCCCTGACCTCAGTGGGCTAGACAGAGGAGACAGACACTGGTACACTGCCATACGGAAGAGATTAGCGGTAACCTGTGTATACTGTAGATACACAGTATAATGTAAGCAGTGCACATTTGGCACGGAATCATTAACACATACATGCTTAATGCTAAAAAGCCCATCGCCTTTATATTGTTAAAGCATAGCTACTTGAGGAAAGAAATTGCACATTTGTGTTTGTGTTGGATTTGAAGGATTTAAAAACATGGAATTTAAAGTCAAAATAATTATCAACATTATTGTTATTTTTTTCTTCACATTTTCCACAATTTTTTTTTTGCGATCAATGCAATTGTATGTATATCACCCCATGATTTCTTCCAACTAACCTTCAGAATGCATTGAATCAAGACTGTTGATACCTTTAGCCTCTGTCAGCTTCCAAGTGCTTGATAATCCACAGCAAAGAAAGTGCAGCTAACAGAAAAGGTTAACCCCTGACTGATGTGTCTGATGGTAATCTATAGATCAATTAGGAAAAGGCACACTGGGTCAAGCTACAGATATTGCAGTGGCTATTAGTTCCCCTATCTGCCATTATTACACAGTCACATGCTCAAACATTGTGCTGGGTTGGTATGCTAGGCACAGATGCCTAGGGTAAACAGACAGGCCTACAAGGCTTGCACAAAATATTGATCTGGCAGCAGATGGGAACCTCGATATCATCCATACAGTCTTCCATGCCTGTGTTCCATGCCTTCCGTCTGCATGTGCAGGGAATTTTGTGGCAAGTGTGTTTAGGTAAAAAAAAAAAATACTGATTTTATTTTTGCTAATTTACTTTTAGATTCAGTGCAGAATAGACATAAAACCCATAAACATAGGATTCTTTATGGGGTTCAAATGTAAAAGTACATACTATTTATTTAAATGTAAACTATTTGACATAATCACTGATAATAGCATTTTATCCTCAACAACAAATTCAAAAGAACTTGCTGGTTACTACGCAGAACCATGCAGAAACTATGCTTGGAAAATCTTCAATAGATTTAGGGATTTTCCTGAATCTAACCCTAAAATGAGTTTACCAAAAGCTGTGAAACCTATGTCAAAATGGGGCCTTTGTGCACTCTAATTTACAAAAGAAAAGAAAAGAAGCTACTGGATATAAGGTAGACTTATGTGACGCAGTGAACACAGCATTTTGAGATTTACATTTATGATATTCCTTTTCTTTTTCTAACTGAACTTTTGCTCTGTGTTGTCATAATCCAATCCTTGAGGCATATTTTCTCTCAAAATTTCCAAACAAAGCATGAAACACATGCATCAACTTCTTTTGTCACGTTAAGCTGCGTCTAAAAGAGGGAAGGATTGTCAGTGAGAAAAGATGGATTGAAATTTTCCATTACTTCATTCAAAGCTTCCCATTCAGTTTCACTGAATAAGCTTGGCGGTAAAATAAAAAAAAATCCTCTGTTAAAATAAAATTATATGTTGTCTATTGCCAGAATGAAGGAATCAAGTTGTTAAATCCCCTTTATATCCATGCATGTTTTGGTGTATCAAAAAGACTCCTGCTGAGGAAAATGTCAAGAGTACTGACCCATTTATTAGGGAGGGCCGGCCTCTTCTTTGCAAAGCTGGCAATAACATTCATAACATCACATTATGAGTGTGCTATTGGGAGTTATGAAATTAAGACTTTTTTAAAAGGGTTAGGCCGGGTCACATTTCTACGGACTATATATGTGCTTCACAAAATAGACAATGTCTACAAATAGCATTGGCAGGCTAATCCGCATTCCTGAATTCTATAACCTCATAGGGCTATCACTGCAGGGGTATAGAGGCATATTCATGACTAATTATGTTTTTCTATTTCCCTACATCTTCTCTCTGTGGTCCAGAGCCCGTTGGTGTGTCCTACCCAGGGGGATCAATCATTCTGAGCTGCTTGGCCAAACACCATTGACAGGGTGGACACAATGTAAAGCTGCTCCAGAGTCTCCATAGCATGCCGCCATTCAATTAGTCTTGGTCAGGAGGAAGAGGAGACATGATTATTCAAAAATTAGCGATTATTTTCCTGAGTAAACATGCTAGACTGGGATGTGTCATCCCTTTGCGTGCCTCGCTGGCCACTGGGCCCCCACAAAGGAAGCCGGGGTCTGGAAGAGAGACCAGAGGAGACAAGGCTCTTCCCCCTCAAAGAGTTGCCTACGACCTCCGCTGAGTGCCGGACCTGGCGACTCGACGCAGCCCTCCCTGATAAAGTGGTGTTTCCCGCATACAAAGGAGGCATCGGCCTTAATCCCTGGCTGAACCACACCCCTTCCTTTCTTACCAGCGAGAACAGACAATGAGCATGGACCTTGTCTTAATCTGAAGGTGGGAGACACACAGTAATCTGATAAAACACGCTGATCAAAGTCTATTCAATGCTAATCAGAACCACAGATCAGCATCGTGTGCCAAAGGAGTGAAATGCCAGAGCATTGTCGACAGTTAAGAATGGCAGTTAAATGCTTGGCAAGAACAATAGGCTGTCTGTAATACTGCATCATAATCCCAACCCTAAACCATACTGGCAAAACAATCATATAGAGGTACTTTTAATGGGACATACTAACAGTGATTTAGGAAGCTTGCATCAAGCTGTGAATCATGGAGGATTACGGCATATTAGAATTGATGAATCAGCAGGTTTAGACTCTCAGGATTTCTGGAGAAGGCTTGGTGTAAAATGACTGTGCCCACCCTCAGACTGTGTCACGGAGGAACATCACAATGGCACTCTAGTGCTAGCCTTGCTTGGCACAAGCGCTATATTCCCACTGTACAACAACTATTCTACCTTCAAGGCAGCTCATTGAGCGCTCTTGATGGTTTTGACTTTGTGTGGACCTATTCATTGTTTGTTTTGCCACTCAGGGTATGCCCAATTAGCCATGAGCTATTAACAAAGCATGAAATCAATTATCCACTTGCCTCTAGGAAGTTGTAATTCTCCACTGGGCAGGTTGTAGTAGTCACGCCTTGCCAGCAGTCATCCCTACAACTCCACAAACCTGGGTGGCCGTAGCTCTTTGAAAACAGCACAATACAGATCCTACATTTGGCAAACTAAGGCTCCTTTAACAAGGCTCCTAGCCATGGCTAATCCCACCAAAATGGACTCCTTTAGAAAAACAATAAAAGCGAGGTCCCACTAATGACAGTGATATGTCACGCATGGAATGCAGGGAAAGTAGATATATGTGCAATGAAAATGCCTCACGCAAAGATCGACATCCTTCCCACCTGGGCCTAAAACAACAAAGTCTTTTTCAGATTTACCAACGTTAAGATACTCCTTAACTACCAAAATAAAGAGCAGATGCATGGGCAGGAATCTCATGTGGCTACATGCAGGCTACTTGTATGCAACGAGACAACCATTGCTTTGCAAGCTGACTTTCCCTTTCAGACAGTGTACAAAGAGAGGTTTAACCCTTTAGTCTTGACAAAATATACAAACATTAGCGACATGGGCAACACGGACAAACTTTAGAGTGACTTCAAGATAGGTAAACTGGGTTAGCATCAAGCTAAACACCACAAATCTGATGATCTAACTTGAATTCATAGACAGAACATTAAAGTCCCTACAGAACCACAACTTTTATGCATTTTAAAGGCACAGCGAGTGTCGTCTTGCTACTAATTTAGAGGATTGTATGTACCCTTTGGTCTGTTCGCAACACAGGCCCCACCCCCAGTGCAAGGCCTAACTCCCACACACAGACAGTCACAAAAAGACGTACCTCAGGGT
>JAODTR010000015.1:3564488-3587032 GCA_025399935.1 Amblyopsis rosae
AGAGAGAGAGAGAGAGAGAGAGAGAGAGAGAGAGAGAGAGAGAGAGAGAGAGAGAGAGAGAGAGAGAGAGAGATGAAATGAAAGAGATAGAGTTAGAGAGCGGGTGTCTGAATAAGTGACCTCGGGAGAAACTCATACATGGAGAAGTTTGACGAGCCTTCCCCTGTGCCACACTTGTTTCACCCCGTTTCTGAAAGCCCCATCAATTTAAAAGGGGACAAGTCGACCACTCCCTTAAAGAATCAACACAAAAAAAGTGGCCTGGGACAGCCACACAGGGTTCACCTCAAGGCCCATTAATCAAGTGTCGGGATGCTGGTGCAAGGAAGGTCATCGCTTGCCATGTTCTGTCGCAATCACTGGGTCATACGCGGGGCAATACTATTATAGAGATAGATTTATGGTATCTGCCAAACGGGTAGGTTCCTGCTGCGTTTTGATTGACTGTGGGGTGTTTGATAAGGTTGACAGTATTGCCTTCACAATGGACAAAGAACTTTGCTGTTGACGTTGAGATTGTTGTTGTGTGCGCCTGCGCCATAGGTCTGCGCACGTGTGTGTGAAACTCAGAACACCTGTGTGTGTGTGTGTGATGCACGAGATAAGGACCACCTGTGCAGTGGAAGGAGAGTGCTCTGTCAGTGGGCGCTTGATTTGTCACTCAACACGTGAAGGCTCCGGTTGAGTCACTTAGCGGACCACGCCCGGTTCTCTGCCCCATCTCCCTGCCTTTCCCTTTTCTCCCCCACCCCCTCCCCTGTATGAGGTGTATCCGACGGTTCACCTCCAGGCCAGCATTGCTGACACATACATACTTGGGCGTGTGGCTCACGCCCATGCCATTGGCCAACATACAGTACAATATAATACTGTACAATATTGTTGTCGCTTTGGAAAAAAAGCACCTGCTAAATGCTATAAATAGTGTCAAAGACGTTTTTTTGCAGCTACAGTAGTGAGAAAACCATAACATGTTTAAAGGTCTGTATTATCATTATTTTAATGTCAACTATTTCCTCGGAGGAAAATCTCGGTGATAATGGAAAATCAATGTTCCACATAAACGTTGAAGCCTGCAGATGATTCAATAGGTTCTCACAGCGTTACCTTCTTTACTATTAACTACAATACCAACATCTGCGTTATGAATTGTGGTGAGACTACAATATTGTCCCCAAATCATGCCATGCAGATTGTACGTTTCAGAGCTAAGCCTTTTATTTCACGCACACCTACCAATGTAAGGCCCAGCTGAGTCTGAAATGAGAGGACCATAGTGCTGGTATTAGCAAAGCCACATCTGAGCTGTTCCGAAGGGCTGCAGGTGGCAGACAGAAACTTGTGCAGATAGAAAACAGAATGGATACCGCGGCCGCTGAAGATCACAGATGCTCACAGAGGCCTGTTTATTACACAGCATGCCTTTGAGATGATGAACACTTCTCAATGGGTGAACAACACAGATGCAGAAGGTAGATATCCAATGTCACCTGAATTATTTATAATGAGTTGAATTCAAATACAAACCACCAAACGATTTAACATTCAGCGGTTCACTTTTAACACTTAAACTATCTAAGATGTACTGTATACAGTAACATTCTTTGAGCTGAACAAAGTCAATGCAAATAGAGACTTTGTCCAACTTACAACCTCCTGATATAATTTAATATCTTTCCCCCACAAAAGGTTTTAACCAATCGTTTGCATTGCTATTGGACCAATATTGCCAGTGAGTAACTGAATGTTAAACATGTTTTAAGTTCCTCAGTTGACATTTCCCTGCACAGTAAGAACAACGGATGCCTTCATGAGGGGCATGGAACACAACAAAAGGTCAACCACATCAAACAGATGATTAATTGATGGTGTGATGTCAAAGGGGAAGCAGCGTGTGTAGTTATCGTAAAAAATAATGCCACTCCTTGCCAGGGACTGTAGCTCTCTGTCTATTATACCTGTAATTCAGCCTACGCAATGTTGAGGAACCCAATTACAACAACACTAACCAATACATTACCAATTCCTTAGCAACAAAGCATCCATTTCTGTACTCACACTCTGTGATTAAGTGACAAAGCGCACAGTCCGAGGGTGACCTGAATGGGCTGAATCCTGCCTGGAAAGGCAAGAGACAGAGTTCCCACTGAGTAGACTTGGAGGAGATGTTTAAAAGGGTTTAGGCAAGGGTTTAGATGTGAGATAATTCACATGGTTAAATAAATACTGTATGCCTGTCACTAACATTATAAAAAGGTCATGTTGACGTCAATTGGGAAAGGCTAAACATGCATGCATACCATAACAGTGATGTTGAACTTTTGTTAAACTCTCAGCTCTATAGCTTCGTAACATCAATAGAGATCCACATGCTGATGTTTGGGATGATAAACTGGGGGAAAATGCTCAACCTCTATTGACGTACTGTAATACATCTAGGAAGCTAGTCAGGACAATACTGTACTGACAAGTTTCCTACATAGTAATATAGATGTATCTTAAATTAAAGGTGCAGTCAGTTAAATGTATAAACAATCTTCACCAGCATCACTGACTGCACCGCCACTACGCCATTTGGATTTTAGAGACTGAGGAATAACAGGAATGCATTCTCAGAATACTGATAAGTTTGCATGAAAAGCATGTTTAAATCCCAAACTGTGTAGATTTATAATGAGGTTTAGAAGCTGTCGAATTGAGGGTTTACTGTAGTAAAAGTAAAATATTTCTTTAAATACAAGCTTAGCCATATTATAATATAAAAGTATGACTCTGGGAAATAGTATGAAGACAAATGTGTCTACCTAGCTTTTAGAGAGAGGCAGGTGCAAGCATAACGTTGTCTATTGCTGTAAGAAGCTAAGTGATAGAATGGCCCATACAATAGGCAAGTACCACACGGCCACATTCCACACATGCCAGTCAATCTGTCAGTGACCCTGAAATGGAGCCCACTTTCCCAATTAGGGTCATTAGTGTGAGCCAGTAAGTGCCCCTGTCACACATGGCTGAAACCAGGCCCACCTCTGCAGCACTGTGGAAAAACCCCAAGAAAAACACTACAAATAGGACAGGTTACAAAGAGACGCCCGCCAAAGATGTCTGGAAAGCAATTCAGGTCAAATTTAGCTAGTGTAGATGCAAATTTGAACTTGACATATGCTGGGTTTGCCTGAGAGGACTTACATTGCTCATAGTAAGAGGTAACATATTTTCGTGACCGCTTAATGCGTCCATCTCATAAATGCAGGAAGTGAGTCACCATGCCCATAAACAAAATATGCATATCAAGATTAGTCCTGTTGAAATGACGATGAATAACATGGATGATAGCAGTTAGAGGGCAATAAATGGGATGTTTCAAAGGAGACAAATGAACCGGAATGACAGTTAATGGCAGTTGCTTCATTTAATCATATTGTAGATGACAGTAGACCACAAGAGTCATTTCAGGACTTAAAGTATGTTGTCATGATGAACGTACTAACCACCCTTCCTTGTCGGACCATCTGTATGGGCTTATAGGCCTTTTATCATTATTAACTCATATGGAAATAGATATTGATTCCGTGGATGATATTTTCCTATTCCTCACAATAGTCTTCGTTATGGTGAAGTCATTTTAAATCCGGGAAGTGAAAAGAGGTCCCATTTACATCTGCGGTCACATCTTTTCTATATTGTCTTGGGGAAGAATTTGCAACGTTGAAAACATATTAAGCAGATGTTGTTACTCATTTGACTGCTAATTTGGTTGGGCAGTTGAAATGTACATCAGAAACATCCGTTTATGGATATGAAGAAAACGACATTGCCTTTGCATGGGCCAGCATCATCATGATGGCAACCTTGCCATTGGCCAGTGCAAGACACAATGCACAGTGAGGCCTTTTGTTTCCTAGTGGCTCTCAGGTACACTACAAATGACTTTACATATAAGCTTATACTTGGCCTTTTAAATGGTCGCTATACACCCAATCTCAACATAATAAGGTTTATGTTTGGTTGTTTTTGCCGACTTTGGCCCACTGACTACTGAAGCCAAGTGAGCCCGTTGAATAAGAAGACATAACGTACTGCATACTGTAGCTACAGCACACGGATCTAGGTAGACTAATGTTTTTTAGCATATACTCCCTGTTGGAGCTTTGCTATGAGCACTGCACACCTGTCACCTCTCCACTAACTGGTACAGTATACAATGCTACTTATCTGTCCTCTCCCTGACTAAAGATAAGGCATGCCGAGAGATTTCAGGTGGCAACGCACTAATCTGCTTTCAACTGTCAACTTTCACGTTCCAGAACATATGAAACAATATGGGAGGAATCAGAAGAGATTAGCAGCAACGCTGCTGTCAGGTCTACTGAAAGAAACAGCCGCCTCCTTCTACTGCAGGAGTTGCGTGTGGACTCAAGTGAGATTCAGATAGGGAGCTGAGCCAAGGCGATGAAAGATGCAAAGGCCATTTGTAGATATTATGGCACCTCCCTGTGTCTTGAATAAACACTAACCTTCCCTTAAGTGTCAAAAGGGGAACGGTTTTTGACTTGTGTGGTTTTTGTACAATATTTTGGGAGAGAAGATGTGAACCTTACAGGGTGCATATTCACGCCAAACATCAGCCCAGGCCAAAGGAACACATTGTACTGTGATGGCAATACTATTTTCTTTATACTAAAAAGATCATATTAGTGCTGTTACTGTATACGGTACGAAGTTGCAGTACCACTATCGGTTTTTCGTATTATAGCATGAGATACCAAGCTGTATGAATGTACTGTCAATAAGAACACAAACCAACATTGCACAGAGCTTGTACAGAGAGCCTGTAGCATGTTTGTTTGAAGTGTCTGAAGGCACTCACCTCGCTCTCTGTCATAAAGAGGCTGTTTGCACAGAGATCCTCAGACTTACCGAATATCACACACTGAAAAGTAGAGCACTTATTAAGCTGTTTGTTGATCTGTGGCTCTCAATGCCATGCTGGTGAAACAGGGCAAAAAAATAATCAGCCATCTTTTTGTTTGTATAACTGCTAAGCCAACCAAGCTTCTGTAAGCAAAGTAGAGGCATTGTGTACAACTTAAGATGTGATATATTCAAGAAAGCCTGGCAATACAGCCACTGCTTATTGCAAGGTCAATATTGAATTAATGCAGTAATTTGTTGTTCTTACAATGTTCTCCACCCTTCTCACCGTGAACTAAACTGTTATTCTTACTAAATTATAATCTTTGAAGTTCAATTATTCTCAGCACTCTAAATAAGTCCTTTGGCCTTTTACACAATTCCCAATGTATTGGTTTATATTAAAGTGAACAACACTGCTCTCCAGGTTATTGTGATCAACACTGCTCTCCAGTGGCTAGTTAAAACATGAACACATATATATTTCAGTTTTGCACAAGAATACTGCTAGATAATATATGCATACTAACTCATAATATAAATTTTCGATAAAAAATGTAAATAAATTGATGAAATTAAACAGGAAAATGTAGTACACATTCATAAGCCTATCAATCGGAAAATAAATGCACAATCCGTCAAATGGATTTATTGTGAACTGTAGGTCTGATCTCTCTAATTGTTTTTTTATTTTAATTAACCCAGCATCCACATCCTTGCCAGGCTATCACTATACAGTACAGTACAGTACAGCACATGTCCCTTATCATTGTTACGACAGGTGGGTTTACCTGGTGAGGCTGGGAAGCACGCAGATATGAACGGGATATTAATGGCAATAAAACAATAACTCACTGCTTGTATGGACTGGATGAGTCGTTACATAGATCGCCACCTGCTAGCTGTGAGGAGTCTTTATCACCAGCTGGGCAGTGTTTTATTACCTCTCGTTTACAGTGGATGGCCAATGGCTGTAAACTTGGAAGGTCAGACATAGAACCGTTATCATGAAACGGATATGTGGTAAAAAGTGAGTGTGCGTCAAGCATGAACAGGATGGCTTGTTTTTATCTCTGTGCGTGAGCCTAACTTTCCTTATTTGTGGCAAATCAGCAATGGAAGCTTAATTGTGTTCATTGTCACTGTCCCCACTGGCCAAAAGCATAACTCCTTGTTGTATGGCTCCACCTTGTGATCAATAGAGTGGCCTACACCCTGACTTTGGTTCTAGGCAAGATAGATTTATTTTAGGTTTCATTAATTGCACATTGAAAATTCAAGTACTTACATACATACAAAGGCAATGGTATAATGAATAATTATAATTTAAATCTTTATCACTGTTGACTTGACAAAGCTAAGCCACATTTGTTTAGATGTATTTTTTTGTATTCTGTTACTGATACAATAGGCTAGTATATCTATAGGCTAAACATCATTTCGTCTCAGTTTAACTTTGACTCATAGGACTTAACTGTCTCTATATAACCACTACACATAAGACCAATGAATGCAAGTATATAAAAAATAAACAAATCAATCAAATGTTATACATTATAGAATTTACACACAATTAATTTTCTTCATCATAATCTTTCAATATTTGTTTACAATTTGTTAATGCTTGAGATTACAGACTCCTACCACAAACATTTAAAAAACAAATGCATTACATGAAATGTGTTTATAATTAGTGTGATGATTTAAAGTAATAGTAAGCGATTGTAAGCTAATACACTTTTTCTCAAGCTTACGAGGGAGCACCCTATGGCATTGAAGGGTTAGGTTTTGATTGAGTTCAAATATCAACAAGCTTTAATGCTGAAATTATAGTAGACGTCTGCCAAATTCTATAATTTAAACCAGATGTGTCAATAGTTTGAAATAGTGGTGATAATTGTTTTATTCATAACAACCTTTTGCTGAACTATTTATCATTTAAGGCTCTACACTTTCTAACTAATATTTGATTACTAACATAGTTTCTAATTACAGGTTAAAAGCCCTAGGGTCTGTAAAAGCTCTGCTCCCCATAGAAGCAAATGCATACAGCTTTGAATTGTAGGGGTTGTGTATGCACTCTACATGGAATGGGTTATTGACATGTGAGCATTGACTATAATGTTATGTTTATGAACAGGTCTGCAGGAAAATATATTATGTCGATTATCTTATTGTAAACATAGAGCTTACTGTATAATTATCTAACCTTAAAATATGTTTCTGTATAGGGCTACATATGTTTTTTGTTATTTATAACAAAAACAATATATTATCATAATGATGTAAAGGCAGTTGCATCTGCCATTTTGATGCATCGAAGGTTTGCATGAAGCTTCTTCAAATTATAATAAGATGGAAGCAATTAAAAAGCCCCTCGCATATCCCCCCTTCATAATTTTTTTATTTTTATAAAACCATGTTCTGCTAATGGCTTAGGATCATTGCTAAGCCTAACTGCAAATTACTCTTAATCCAGTAGGCATGCGTTTGGTTACCTGAGGGAAATACTATCCCGGACCTCCTATCCCCCAGCAAGTCTTCAGATTAGTCCAATATATATTAATCCCCCCATTTATCTTTGTCAACTAAGGAGCAAAAATAATTTGAGAGTGAGTAAATAAGAGGGAGATAAAGGAGAGAGGCATTCCTCAGACAGAAGGCAGGTGCATGCCTTCTCTCACACCTCATAGCTGGGATTGGCTCCCTAATGAGCCTCTCTGTAGGTAAATACAGCCCGCTCATTCTGCTCATCAACATTTCATGCAGAGGTGATTATTATTTTGGAGCAAACAAGGGATGTTTCAGAGTTTCTAAAATGGAAAATAGTCATCAAAAACACATGGCTCTGCCAAGCCAGGCTGTTTGAATATAAAATGAGAGGAATAGAGATTTCCTTTGTGTGTGTGTGTGTGTGTGTTTGTGCGTGCGCGTGTGCGTGTGCGTGTACCTGTGCGTGTGCGTGTGCGTGTGCGTGTGCTTGTGCATGTATGTGTGCTGGGATGCTGGTTCTTTTTGAACCATGTTCTGTAAATATAAGATGTTCATAATAAATATATCAACAAAAAATTCAAGACCTCGCTGAGTGATCTCAACCAAGTTGAGAAACATTGTATTGTATTGTATTGTATATTAGAGTGGTGGTAGAAATAAACCCCGGGCTTACTTTTGGACATAGTAGCAAAACTGTGACTCACTGACAACAAATGTATAAATAACATCACACCTTTTTACTAGCTAAACATTTGGTTCAAAGTCCTCTCATGTGCTCTGCTTCACAGCCAAACCCTGCAGGACTCCTTAAAACACTGACATTTACTGTATGTTGGGACTAATACATACAATTCTATAGTATATCACGTATATCATGTATATGATGTCCTGCCAAAACTCTCATATGATTTCAGTATGATTTATTAAGGGAGGTTAATATTTTCAAACATGTTTTTTATTTTTTTAATTTTATTTTATTTTTTTTACTGTAAATTTCAGAAATAGGGGCCAATTTTATGTTTCTTTTTCATAATATCTTTGGGGACGATTCAGAGGCCAGCTCATGAGTTGTCCTCCTGCTCTGCCAGAGGAACTCAATAGAGTGTGGATTGACCTCAACAACCCCTGACCCTGACCCCCATCGAGACACTGGTGCTGGTGGAGCTCTCCCTGGCATGGAGCAGAGCCATCATCAAAGGCTGGGACACCTGCATAAAAGGACATACATGAGAAAAAATTCTTCCCAGCTCATTGTTTGTGTTTTATACGACTGGATAAAGGGGGACGGGATATGTGAGCCTATGAGTGCAGTGAGGGGAGGAGTAGATATGAGTGCCAGCCACTCAGCATTCATGTTTGTGGGGCAAGCCTTCAAATCAAAATATTTTTGTAATGCTTGAGTGATTCTCGTCACTGTTGACTATAAGCAGTACTGATGGACATGGTTGTGTGCAGTGGCGGAACTAGAGTTTTAACTATTTGGTGGCCAGGGGGTGGCCAAGGCTATTTCAGGGGGTCCATAGACAATGACAGACAATTAGTGTGTAACTATAACCTGGCATCTAAAGCACATGAATACATCCTATGATTGCTTATTTGAAGTAGAAGTGATAATTAACTTAACCCAGAGTTCTTTGGGCAGATAGTGTAGTCCGCTAGGGATATAATTCTTCAATATATGAATGACCAGAGTTCAGACCTGCAGCTCAACATTCTTTCTCACAAAATATTTCTGAGAAGTGAAAACTGTTTATGTTTTTAAAATGCTATAAAATATGAACAGCCTATTATTTTGTGTTTTTATTATGTAAAGGGTCGTAAAATTGTGTTTTGTTTGAAACACATCAATTCCTCCATGTCTTAACTAACTTGCTGTTACTATGCTGTTTCAGCAACATTTGAGAGAGCATAATGTGAGGCATTTTATAGACAATTTTGGCGTTGTCCTGCACAGCCGTTGTTATGCAAATAACACATATTTCTCTTCAGCGGAGTGTCTGGATTATGGGGTAAAAAACTTGAGTTTCTATCTGTTACCATTCTAAAGATATGACACGAAATATTAAACTATGTAAAATCGCAGATTCCAGATAACTTTGCTGCACGACGTGTCAGGTCAGAAATTAAATGTCAAACCGCCAGTGTAAAATGTTAGGGTGGCACCTGGGGTGGCCAATCAGATATCAAGTGTAGGCAGTGCCACCCTGGACACCCCTCTGACTCGCCAGTAGTTTTGTGTAATGACCCCCTCCCCGTTCATTTATAGTCTTTGTCAGGATGGACATTTCAAATTCAAACTTTCAGTAACCACTAGTATGCCGGAGTATTCCAAAAACAAATCTGCTTTTCAGAAAAACCCCAAAACCATAATACCTTTTATATATGACTATTTATTTTCCATTCAAAGATTTATACATTGCCATCTGCTGTCTTGCCGGATCCTTGTCCATCATGATTATTTACACAAAGAAAATATGGCGGTGAAAAATTCATGTCTACGTGTCAGTCTGACCCTTTGGCCATCGTCTGGCTCCCCACCTCTCTACCTCCGGGAGGAGAAAAGCACCTCAGGCTTGTTGAGTGATCCAGGCTATAGCGGTGGAGGCAGGCCAGAAGGCCATCTCTCTACGGCTTGTGACATCCCATTGCACCTTTTCACCACATCACAAATGAGGACAGCTGCCATGAGACAGGCACGGTGCAAGCGACCTAGGTTTTATTGTCAGGGGCCGTAGAAAAACCTTGACTGCATATTGTATGATCTATTATCTACTGTATATCACTGTATAGAAGCTTTCCACAGCAGCTAATTTAATTGGTGTTGTTACACATTATGTTATGTTGTGCAATTATAAATGCCTGAGGATCTTTTTTCACATTTTCACATAGTTGATCTTAAAGTTGCAGTAGTAGTAGTCCCTTACAGTCTCCAAATTAATATTTACAGTAGATTTAAAAGGCATTTATTCATGACTATCAATAAAATCTGTCAGGTTTGATTATTTTATTATTATTTTATAACTGAGGTGGTCTGTTCAGCACAGCTTTTATTTGTTTGTGCATATGACACAACAATAAACAGTTTCTGTGTTTATTCACATCTCTCTCCTTAGCTCATATAGGCGGTGTCATGCAATGGTCGCGAGGCCTCTGTTGCTACCAATAACTGTCAAGTTCTCGTGGAGGTAACATTTTCAGGGTGACTATTGAAAAGAAACCCTGTGCATCAAACTGGGTGGGTGGGTTTTTTGAGGAAGGGGGGGGGGGGCAGCCTGCGAACAGATTAAGTGGTCACAAAAACCCACATGACGTGTTCTGTGTATTTCATATGAAAGCAGTATTTCCATAATCCTACATCTCCGTGTTAACCACTTGTCTAAATAGTCATAAATCACTACGGAATTCCTGATTTTATTTGGGAGGCGGTCGCTTCCTAAGCTCCTGTAAGAAAACAGAGAAAGAAAAGAAACAATGCAACGAACACGACCAAATTATCTCTTTATCATGTAAATAGTATTGCATTTCTCTGTGTATATTGCACCAAGGGTATTAGAGATGAGTGTACAATAAAACACTCCAGAGCAGACTGTATGTTACAGCACATGAACTAAAGGCTTGAGCGGCTGTGCATGTGCACACACCCGCCCACACATTCACACACAGACTACAGAGCTCTGACGTCCATATTCCACCCTTGTGTGTTGCCCTTGGAAAGGGAAAGCTGCCTCCCAGACAGGGAAGAATAGCTGAGCGGTTCCCTTTTTCCCCTCCTACAACCCAGAGAGTTAATGTACCTGTCCTCGGCTGGGATTGCCATTTCCGCTCCCTCTGACCTGTACACCATGGCTGACTCGTATAAAGGGTCCAAGGTGAGCGAGAACAAACATGTACACTGGGAAATGCAGGTTTGGGCACTTGCTATGCTCTGGTGTCAGAGCTGGGTTCTCCGGGTTTGTGGTCGCTCCTGTCCTCTCAGGTCAGCGGTGATCTGCTTCGCTCTTGGTCTACTGTAACTGTCAGCCTGTGGATGTAGGATTGGAAAAGTCATCATCGAGCCTGCAGCCTGGTTAAACAGGGGTGGCCACCAACACACCTCCAGCGAATGGGCTTACATGATGTGTTGACTGCAGTATCTGCAGGAAGCATGGGTACACTGTCTGACGGTGGCAGAGATAACATAGAGGCGAAACATTGTTTGTTTACTGCCCTGACACACTGGCTCAGTACGGGCAGGCTTACTATAAATGGAGGTTAATCATTGTTTGTTTTGCTTTCTCCTATGGCTTAATGAGTAAAAGGGAGAACAAAGTCTGGGCGAAGAAGACACATGGCATGCCAAATAAGCATACTGCATACATTAGCAAACAGATCCATGCTTGTCAGTTTGAGGCAAATTGTTCAAACAGTATGAGCTTTTATCCTAAGGATAATCCATGCCAGGAAAATGCAGAGCAGCTTGAATATGATGGCAGTTTGTGTAATGTTCAAATAGGGCATTTGCCCAATTCTCTTGAATATTCCCTTGCTAAAATATTGACGTAATCCTACTACAGCTTGCTAAGTCTACAACATACTGCAATTCATGATAATTGTCACCAAAGGATGCCACGTCTTCATCCCGACCTGTACAATATTCTGGTGTCAAACCCGCTTTAATGCACAGGCTTACCTGGGCTGAAGCCTCAGAGCCTATGAAGACAAGGGGCCTAACATGAGAAAAATGTTTGTCCATCACTTGATATTCATGGTTTTGGTTGCTGATTGATTCAATTTACAAGTAACCCATGTGGGAAGAATGCCACAACAGCCTATAGAATGTAAATTATTTTCTTATGTGCTATTGTACATAGCCCATTCAGCTAATGACACAAGGTATTGACTGGCTATATCGAAGTAGCTGCATTTACATGGACCCTAGTATTCTGATTGGAATTAGGCAAAGCCCAACAGAATGAAAACGCTCCGTATAAACACTTCAAGAGAAAGGCCCAAAACAATTGAAATTTCATTTGGAAGCAGAGGAGAAGTAGGCTAAAAACCATTCCATAACCTAATTGAAAGAAGAATATGCCATAAACAGTTTAACTCGATCACTTCCCGGTTGCGTTCTGCTGTTGTTTTGCGAATGCCGAATTGATTAATGTGGAGACAAGAAAGTCAGTATGATATTCTGCACAGCCACTGAAGTCTGGAGAAAACATGCGTAAATATGTGAATGGGAGCTATGGTGACTGAATCTGGAGCCGTAATAAATCCCTCCACCAGTCACACAAATGGCCTCACTCAGAGTGAGTTGGATTTTTAGCGACAATCATGGCTTTTTCGACAAAGACCAGATAGCACTTCTAAAAGGTAAGACAATAATCTTCGATTAAGGGTAGGTCTACGGTCAGATGTTCATCAACTGTGCAGGCGATGCACCATTGCCTTCCGATGTGATATTCATGTTGTGTGGTGCTGAATGACGGGCATTGCAGGTGACACACACGGATCTAAGATTTCCAGTTTGTAGTTTAGTTTGTAGTCAGTAAGAGGTTGTCGGTCACCGTCAGACATAACTTTAGTGCACCCGTGTTGTTTTTCGTCGGGAAAATGTGTAGGGGTTTGTAGTTTTCATTAGAAACATAGTGCAAACCGTCTGGATAGACATTTATATGGTTAGCACCGCAATAATTAATGTTAATGCGGGTTAATGCGGGCCTGTGGTGTTGTAGCAAAGGCTATTTCACAGCTGGTGTAAACGGATGCCACATGCCATATGGCACACTGCAATACAGACATACACCACTCGAGGTCACAATTGTCTTTCCTCCAACTTCACAATTGCTGCAGAGAGCCACTGCATATACCGTAATTCAATGCTTTCAATAGAGCAATCACTCACATAATGAATAGATAGAACACATTTGTAAAATGTGATTTTGAGATTTATTAAGAATCATATACATTATTGAGTAAAGTGAATTATTATTATTTGTTTTTTTATTATGTTTTACATTGTTTTCACCTGTAACCACATGGTACTGTATCTTGCACTCAGTGGAAACCCCCTATAAAGACTAGCCCTCTGCTTGATCTTTGTGGTTCACAGCCCTGACTGCCGGTCTTTAGGTCAGACCACTGGTCTCTCAGGGAAAAGGTCTTCACCTCTTTCCCTTTAAAACAACAGCAGTGGCCAGGTCAGCTTTGTAAAAAAAAAAATTATACATTTCCTCAAGATGGCTACCAGTGCTAACAGCTGCAGGTAACATACAGCTGCTGCAGATGTATAATAACAAGACGGAAATGTTTGCATTGTGGCATTTTCCACTCTCTTGATAGGCTTTGTAAAATGTTAATAAGAGGAAGAGGACCTCTAGTCTGAGTTGTGTACATTCTGTTAGTTCCAGTTATTATAACTGGAATAAAAACGTATTGGTGAATAAAGTACAGTATGTGTATTCTCTATTTTTTACACATACATGCTCGCACACACACACGTGCGCACGCGCGCACACACACACTCATTCTGCTCTACTTTATTTCTGGAGGCACGTCGATGCGTTTTGCCAAGTGCAGATGTATACTGCCAGGCCGCCAAACCAAACAGCTCTCCAGCGCCAATAAAGAGCAAAAGGCCACAGAGTAAAACGTACCATTGGCAGTCCACCACGTACACTGTATGCACTGAGCTCATCCCACCAGGCAGCAGTAAATCATGTTGTGGATGCTATCATCTAAGACCAATAAAGGGGAAATTGGTATGCACCACCTCCTCACATAACTGTCACCAACTGTCATGTCAGTGGACATTTCTCAAGACCACTGTTACTAATGTTACGTAGAACAAAGGCGCAAGGCCCCCTCCCAAAAAAAACAACAACATTGATTGGAGCCTGTTTTTAAATGTATTATTATTAATATTATTTAAATGTTTTCACATTTGCCCTTGTGGTGAATGGACAGGGATTTGCAGAGAACAACTGTAAGCATAAAATAGTGTGTCCCCAGAGGAAACACGTAAGGGGATGATGAATTGTTGCTCAACGACACGTCTGATGTCCCAACTATACATACACACACACACACGCACGCAAAGAGACACAAGATTCACCAGAAAATTAGATTTTTTTACTTTTCCTTGACATTAGTTCAGTTGAAACGTTCTATTCATTTGCATACTACTTCATAAACAAATATTGTATATATTCGAAAATTATAAAACAACTGCATTATGTTAAAGTGATATATATATGACTTCCTACCACTAGATGTTACACTAAACGCAGCAGCATCTCAAACCAAAACAAATGCACCATGGGCCACACACATACACACACACATACAAACATGCAGAGGAGCTCAGATTACATCACACACTTTGTGATGTCATTCTTTGCTCAGGATGCAATTACTCCACTATATATTTACATATAAAATAGATGTTTGCTGCTATATTTACTGTAAATGTTTCAAATATTGTATAGTTCGCATTTAATAAGAGGTTCTTTCACTGCTTGGTATTTTCTACCAATAATTTACACTGATTGGTCGTTAATAATAGTTGGTAATTTAAGAGTCACAAAGCTATATGGGTTTAATATGGGCCTATAGAGTGAGAATGCAGAAGCATCCCATAATGCACTCAGCTTGATGGCTGGCATTAGAAAGTAGAAAACTGAGGGCTGTGACATGGGCGTCGGTAGGCACCTCACTCCCCCTGGGCCTCTCTTTTGGCTCCAGAGGGATGTGAGCGGTTTGTCTTGTGAACGACAGATGTGGGGCTCTGCCATATTCAGCCCAGTGTAACTGCCTGGCCCCAGGGCAGAGACGTGGGGGCTGACATGAACACATCTTTCCCTCCCCGCCTCAGCCTCTGGCCTGTGGTTGGTCTGCAGGCCAGACCAGATATCACAGCCTGCACAGTGGGACCGCCGTTTACTCTGCAGGCAAGAGAACGTGTGCATATAACAGTATTTACTTCATGTGGGTGGTCCCGGCTTGCTGGAATACAATGGTTCTGCCAGACACCGTTCAGCAGAGGACGGTGCTGCCTCATTGGGAAAGCCATAAAACACGAGTCATCCAGGGATCAAGAACGGTGCATGATACATTTTTTCTTAAGGTCTCTTTTCCACAAAGGCTGTCATACATTTGAGATATATTTTTCAATGTTTCTTTTGCAGGCTCTCTTATTTTGAGACATCGTACATTTAGTGTTGTTTTGATTCTGTAGCTCAGTATAACATATTGACATCCTGTTAGGACATTTCTCCCTGAAGAAACTGTTACTTTTCTTCTTTTGCAGTTATGATATTTCTATATTAATGCTATGTAAGCCTGGAGCCTGCAACCCAACACTGCCCCAGAAAGTGTGTCTGATATGACCTTGATGTTTAGAGACGCACAGAAAATCAGCTTTGCTAAGCAATCTCTTTGTGACTTGTTGCATGGCCTGAGGGACTGGAAATGAGGCAGACTAACTCTGTAATTTCTAGAATTGACATTTGACCAGAGAGGAAATCCAGCCATGTACTGTGTGGCTTTAATGATTTCACTTCCATTTTTCATACCTCATTTGAGATTGGAAGCGGAACTATAAATCTAGGTCAAATCATTCAAATAAGTAATAACCCATTAAAATAACCAAATTATTCACCCTTTCTTACATTACAATATTATCTTCAAAAATATGAACATTTCTAACAATAAAGAATGACTATTACAGTAACTGTATTGTAACTGGAAATCTTACTACCAGTCCTTTACAGCATGTTGGATATTCTGTTAATAATAAATGCTGTAAATGGTTTCCAGCCATTTCAATAACCTATCCGCAAGAACTATCCACTATTTTCACAGGCTATTTTCCTTTATATTTTTTTGCAGTGGGCCATGCGCACACACACGTGCATGTGCACACACGCACGCATGCACACACACACAGACACACAGTAATGGAGATGTAACTGGAAGAGATTTGACGGCATATGGATGCCATTTGTAAACTGCACTGCGAAGGTATAGGTCAGTCTTACCCTTTGGTATCTCTCTATCCATCTGTTTTCACATTACTTGCAAATTATAGTGTCCTCCAGACCCAAATGAACATAAATCAGGCCGGTGAAAGTGCAGAAGTTTTCCCATCTGTCATAAAACAATGATTTAGAGTACGGGTTGTCAAAATATGGTGCTGTGAATTCGCCCCGCTCCCCGGCAGTATGAACACAAAGCGCCATCTCATCGGAGTAATTTATGGCCTCTGAGGGAACCCAGGGTGATTAGGGCTTAGGCCACCAACAGCCAGAAAAACAGTAGGAGTTCCAATAAGGATGGCTGGAAGGCCTGTGCCAAATTTATCAAACAATTCAGTGAAATCTATTTCTGTTTGGAGAGGAGAGCGAGATATATGGCCTGTTTAGTATATTGGTACATCTCTGGAACATTTGGTCATACTGAATTTGTGAGTTTTGGACATTCTACATTAAATAGTCGTAGGCCGGGATGTGTGATGTATTGGTCGGCTAACGTACCCACAGCCAAATCAAATATACAATGGGACCTTCCTGGATTTTAAACAAGATATTTGTGTAAATGATGTCACCATGTCTCTATGAAATTGTTTCTTTTAGGTGGAGTTTTGAGGGTGAAAGTGGTTCTGTTCAACAGTAGGGGTAGGATGGTCTGGCTGTTTGGCCCTAACAAGCAAATGAAGGATTGAAAATGCTCTTTTAGGCTGACATTACCTTAAAGGGCCTTTAATGACATATATGGCAACCAGCTGCACAGTAGGACAAGGTTTCCTGTATGGTCAGTTAACATATTATGATTAGCTCTGTGCCACAGTCAGAGAGAGGAAATGCAGGGCTGAGGCTCATGCAATAACAGCCATTTACTGCCGAGGCAAGGCGGGATGCCTCCCAATTAATGCTTTTACTTATTGACACATTCATGTGTCTCCAAATAAACACAGATTTTCTGTGCATCATTGGTGGGAGCTGTAAAAATGGGCCCCAGCGTAAATGTAGGTACTGTATATGGGCAAAAATCATTATGTTATCCACCTCAATGTTGTGAACTATTCATATTTAAATACTTGTCTTTCACACTTCACAAGGCTAGAGGGAGCTGTTAACTCAATTATGATACAGGATTTCTGTTTTCTGAAGGTAGAAAGCCTTTCAATAAACTTGTATCTGGGGATTGCAAGTATTTTACCACTAAAATGAAAACTAGGCTAAATTTAAAATCTTAGTAAAACAATTTATTCAATTCTGCAGACTCCATATTCATATTTCTACATTTACTTTAAGCACATCAATTCATCTCCAGCTGCTTCCTTCTCCATATGGGGGACCTCTGCAATGGCCTGGGAGGTATTGCTTTTGCAACTATTTTTACAAGTGCTTTTTAAGTCCCTGGCCAGTCATCGGCCGTGTGCGGAGGGAGCCATGTTTTGGCCCCCACACAAAGAACAAAATGCAATGCTTCTCCTCTCAGGGTTACAGGTGTTTTTGGTAGAAGAACCATACTCTGAAGTGAAGTGGAAAGGCAGCGATGGGTCCTAGCTTCCCACATGTCATCTCCTGCTTGTCTTTGGTGAGTTCATACAGTAGGTCACATGTAAACTATCATGCAGAACACAAGAGCGAGAGGAGTTCTAAAAGTCACCACTGATTATATTATTCATTCAAAGTCCTGTGCCTCCTGTGTCCCTACGACTTCTGTAGCAATAGATGCTGCACTTAATCAGCAGGGGCCTGACACACATTAGGTTATTCTCCACCTGCATATTTGTGTTAATTGCGCTGCAGCCGGGAAATCTCCCTGAAACCACCCAAGCGTCAACTCCCTGGATGTTGTCCTGGACGCCCGCTCACCAATCAGCAGAGGTTCTGCATCACTGCTGGCCGTCCACACTGGCATCCAAAGGCTGTTCTGGACAAGTAGTTGCTTATTTCTCAGGGGAATACCAAAGCCCTCCCTGGGACTGTTAAAGTTCTGAGGTGGAGCAAAGTATTCTCAGGGCTTTGCAGACATTGCGGTACAAGCCAGCTATCTGTTTAAACAGCAGGTAGTCCCCAACCCCCCCGATGTTTGTGTCCAGCGTTTCCGATTGAGGGGAATTTCCCATACAGTTCATTGGTCCAAAGGGGCCAGGAAACATGATTCTTTGCCTGGTTGATGGGTTGATGGAAACACAAATACACATGCAATGCATGCATTTTTTGGACATGATTATGATTCTGCAATATTGTCAAACTGCACCGTACAAGATCAATATCAAGCTAAACAATTGTATTCAATGAAAGGGAAAACTATAGTGTGTGCATTTATGGTACAGCTAGTCTGTTTCTGTCACGTACTGGAAGCACAAATGTTTCGTGTGGGCATGGATGGAACCTTCCAGATCTTTGACTCCTTCATCAAGGTAGCCTTGGTCAGGTTTCTATTGCATCCCGTGTCAACACTACTGACAGCAAAAAGCACTTAAGGGACCAAGCAATCACTTTTCCATTCTTTCAGCAGGATAGGAGGTCTGGAAGTGGGGGTTGGGAAAAGGCAGCCCGATGCAGTGACCAATGCTAAACAGCAGATGGAAGTATTGATGCTAATAATAGGCAGAGCAATTTCTAGAGCTTTGGCAATTCTATCATTTTAAACAGGATACAGTAATGATAGAAGCAATTGCTGCACAATTTGAAAATATGTCTGGTAAATTTGTTTTAATTGAATTTGTCATGATTACAACTGTCTTTAATTTGTCTTAGATTTCTGTGTAAGACTGAAGTGTTTTTATTAAAAGAAATTGTGAATATGAATTTGTTGTGACTTCCAAAAGCTGGTTTATATAAAGATAAGTATCGCTTTTAAAAACAATTGCCATTCACAACCCAGGCAGATGTTTCTTTCAAGTTAATAGCTTAATTACCCACATTATGAACCATTCTGTGCTACAGGGGAAGGAATTATTTCAGTTAAATGCTTCATTTGCCTTTATATAAATACAAACACCAAGAATTCTCCAAGAATGTATTATAAGTTCAAATCCACAATTCCAGTAAACTGAGTGATAGGAAACTCATAAAATGTAATACATGATAAATAAAAGTTCAAAGCAATACAAAAATGCTTTACTATAACAAATGTATGTACAGTATACTTGAAAATCTGCAAATACCCTCTTTCAGGACGATATAACAAAATCACACCAATAACAAAATGATTTAATAATTTTAAATAAAAATTTAAATAAACAATTCAATATTTTTTATTTACTTAAAAATGCAATAATTATTTATAATTATATGCTATATAAATAATATTATATACACAAAAATGAAGGTAATGGCAGTTAAATGAATAAGATACTAAGTTATATTTTGCTGTATAACCATGCATAGGTTGACTGCCAGGCAGTCTGAGGATTCACAGCATACAGACACCAGATCTTATTTGTGTGTTTCCTTTCAGCAAGTGGGGTCACACTCATTGGTACTCACCAAGCTGTATAATTCTGCCAAGGGCCGCCCAATGTCTGTGGCCCATGGCCCACCACTGTCGCTTCATTGTGGGTTACCAGTGGTTAGAAAGCTCCCTGCCTGTAGCTCTCTCTCTCTCTCTCTCTCTCTCTCTCTCTCTCACCCACACAAACGCACACACACAAAAGCACATACTGTATGTGCACGTGTGTCTGCAGGAATGCACGTATGCATACAGTACATTTAGGCTACAAACCCACCAACCCACCACAAATGCATACATACATACATGCAAAGAATTGCTGGACTTAATATATAAGTCCAGTATAAAAATGTACTGGACTTAATATAAGAAAAAATAGTATGCATGTTAGACTCATTTATTCATCGTCCGCCTTCAATTAATGAATATTTAAATGTGTGTCTGTGACCTTGGCAACACTCAGGCATATATGTACTTGGCTGCTGAGGTGACACATGCAGTCAGGTGTGGCCATGCGCCAATAGAAGTGACAGTTTCACCTCCATTAAGCTTGCCGCTGAGAAGTCTTATAACGTGGCAACGCGGCCATTCAACCCCAGCCAAGCGTTTCTACCAACCACATTGGTTGTTCAGCCATTTGTTTTTTAACGGGCAGCTCCCAACTTGCTTTGAGAGGCAGCCTGGTCCTTCCGTGACAGCGCGTTGTGTTGTGAATCTGTTGATCCTCAGAAGGAGTGGAGCTGATCAGTACTACAATGTACTTATAAAATGAATGCTAAAGGTACATACTTATTTTAAGCTTATTGTTTTACTGTAAATGTAGTATGTGTCATCATTGTACAATGTACATAAAAATACAAATGTTTATTTGCACAAAATGTAAATATCTAAAATGATTTTCCTTAATCAAAAAGCCACCATTCTTTGGAGAGTTAATTATTATACAGCATACAAATATGTGCATGTATGTTGTGTGTACTGTATATGTGCTTGTGTCCTGCTTATAATTAATATTATACAGTACACACTGGAGGAATGTCAGCCATCTTTCACACAGTCACTCATTCGCAGCAAGTCATTTGTAAGTCACACTTTGGCTTTGAAGGGAGCTGGGCACTTAAAGACAGGAATTCTCTCTGAAGGGAAAAATCCTCTGGAAGAGACCTATGGTTATATCTATATTAATGGCTCTGCAAGTCTAAAGAGATGTTTTGTCTGCTACATCGAGTAAATGCTGTGTTTTACAAAGAGGAAGGTCATCTTAAACTGATTAGGGTGCAGAAATATCAGGTTCTTTTCGAAAGCTTGTGCAGTGCCTTTGGTCTTGTCACACGGACCCTGGTGCCAGATGCAATAAATTATTAGCCTAAACCAAAACAGAATTCCAGCTTTACATCAGAATTGTGATCTATGCCACGGAAAATACTCTTCACATTTGAAGCAAACCAATGATCCAGTATCAGAGTCTGTCCCAACTAAAACTGGTATGTCACTCTTGTGATGGATTTGACAGGGCTTAGAGGGCATTGCTCTGTGGGCCCTTGTAGTAAAGCATGTTTCATCTTCAGAAAACTGCATTGATGGCAAACCAATCACAGAGGACGTCTTGTGGAATATATATGTTTTTGTAAATATTTAAAACACGCTATGTAAAACATGTATTACGTTTCACAGGAGAAAGCAATGCTACTTACCTTACCACAATACAATGCATAATTAGAATTTAATTAACATAAAGCCTACTTTAATGGATATTTCATAAATTATGTAACTTGATCCTTGATCCTTGATAAACAAATACATAAGTCATTAAAAAACAGTTTGTCCTGTTTGTTAATGGTTTTGAAATAGTTTTAAAATTGTTTTAAACTCGTTTTAAGATTAACAAATGCTTATTAAAGGTAAAGATGCTATTTTATTGTCACATGCACATACATGTTGCGAAATTCATCCTCTGCATTTAACGCATCCCTCAAGGGAGCAGTGGGCAGTCGCTGTGCAGCGTCAGCGGACCAACTCCAGATAGGAGCCAGTGTCACTGGTCAGATGGCACTGGCTGGAGGGTGAACCTAACATGTTTTTTGATAGTTAATGGCTTTATTATATATTTATTGTGGTTTTTGACCGTCTAAGAATGTGCCCACTGAAAGCCCAGCAAGTGAGCGTTAGCAGAGTAACAGTATATTTTTTCAATACTAAAGCTACATTCTAGGGAAAACATTTGTATAAGGTCTGGGATAAAACATTTTAACCAACCCTTAAATACACCCTTATATCTACATGCACTCTTAGTGTATATAGTAACTAAGATGGATGCTTTTGCCCCACCCCCTTCACTCTCGAAATATCTGTAAAGGTTAATATGCATCACTGTAATGATCTGCGAGTTGGAGCCCCAGTGTGAAGTACACAGTATAACTGTCAATATGTCTGCAAAAGGTTTTATTACTAGTACAATATAGGCAGTAACATTGGGAGGTATGTGGGACTAAGCTAGCTCTCTCTTTGAAATAGCTTTTAAAAGGTTTAGATATTTGTGTTTGACCTTTCACCATATTCTAAAGATTAACTTTTGTTCCTCTCCGGGAACCATCACCTTATCGTGGTGGAGAGGTTTGTGGGATACTAGCAAGCCCCCGGCTGAGCGCCAATACGTTGGAGTTTACCCCGGTAGACGAGAGGGTCGCCTCCCTGCG
>JAODTR010000015.1:3588834-3600029 GCA_025399935.1 Amblyopsis rosae
GCTGCTGCCCCCGCGACCCGACTCTGGATAAGCGGATGAAGATGGATGGATGAATGGATGGATGGATGGATGGATGGATGGATGGAACCTTTGTTCAATTTTCCCACATTTTGGCTATTACATTTTAGTTACAACATTCTATGATTCAACATTCAGCTGTATTCTATAGCTATAATTTAATTACTTACTTAATTATGTTAAATAAAATATTGAAAACATGAGAACCTGAAATCAAACATGTTTATGTGCTGGTGTATACCTCACAGTACTGCTCTCAACCATTTTGGAAACCCAAGGCGGCTCTGAAAACAGTTTTCTAGTCAGTAGGTCTACATTGAAATTAAATAAGACACTCCCTGTTCCATGGAAAGAAGAGTGAGTGCCTGCAACATGCCCACACAGATCCAAACCGAACTGATATAATAATTAAGATATGTACAACAATATACTGTATGTGCAACAAAATCCAGCAGTGCAGATCTTCCTGGATGTACCTAAGACTCCCATGGGAGCTCTCAGAGGTCAAAAAGGACTGGGTGGGGAATATAGGAACAAGGCTTCCAATAAAACAAGCCAACTCTGACCAGCATGCAAGCTGCAAAATGAAAGCCAGGTGGACCCACCATATCATGTTCAAAACAATCAAATGAATACCAGATCATGTGCTTGATTCAGTCAGGGTATAATTCTTTCTTCCTCACAATGTGCTACTAAAAGACAGAGAAGTGATTGGTTCAATTTAGCATGCGCCACACCTTGTTAGCATGGAAGAAGAAGAACATGCTAAAGTGGAACAGAGTCATGATGAGGGATTCCACATGAGCCAGTCACATTTTCCAAAAAATACTGATTTCAGCTTCAGCACACTTTCATTTTTTATAATTTTTTATACACACTATTATTTTCTATAGTCCAGCCATACATCACGTAAAGCCTCTGGCCTCCAAACATGTCTATATTTGAAATATTTGGGTATCAGTTGTCAGGAGAAATTTTTGATTTGTATATAGCAAGGAGAACTGTTTAAGTGATCATACATTTGCCATGAAATATGAACTCATTATGGATAAAAGATTAGGTTACAAAAACTTCAATCTGACTCAACACAACAACTCGGCTTTCAAATGCTTCCCTGCCAGAACAGTAATGACATTTTCAGGATAAAAGAGAGACATTCTCAAATAACCCTGGGGACAGTCATGCACAGAAACACTTTGTTTGGGGTCAGGAAGGAAGTTCATTGCCACTGAGAAAAGTGTGTTAAGAATAATCAAAAAACACACAAACAATCATAATTCTGTATAGGATGGCAGGAAACTATTAGAAAATTGTGTGTAAAAGATTGCAGGTTGATGTATTCCTGTTATGCCTTGCTTAAATGACACATAGAAAATGCAAAGGGCATACTTTAAATACTGTACAAAATGTGTTTAGAAAATAATGGTCAATATACTGTAAGCATGTACTATATGAAGCAGAGCTCAGTGAAATCATACAGCACTATAATCTTCCTTATTCAGCAACTACAAAGCCAAAGTATATATTATATATATGTTTGGCTGCAGATGTCTTGGATATTTAAATGTTTTTTTAAATATAATAACACAATGATCATACACTTGTAAGACCATCTACACCAGTAGCCTATATGATGGAGGGATTCATTTGACAATTGCCTGGGTATGTTGCTTTGTGGGTACAGTATATGACTGTACATTGAACTGCACTTTGAACGGGATGTAGAAGTGCCCTGTAGCAAAGCACTAAAAAGAAACAGTAAATCAGATTATGACGTAGTGAAATCATCAAAAACAGTTTTTCATGGCAATCACCACGCCGGGTGAAGTGGGGTGTTTGCATTGGGAACATCAAAGGCTTTTGACAGCACTTTCCCATTTGAAGTAACTTAACCTAAGCTCACTGTTATTTGCTATATACATATACCTGTTGTGAGAACTCCAGCACAGTCTGTTTATGGTTAAGTAGGCCACGAGCACCCTCCAGGTAATTTGATGTATTTCCTCCAAACTCCTGTCAAAGTTCATAATATGCGATAGGGTATCCCCTGTATTCAAACTTGAATGTCCCTCAGAGGAAAGCACTACAGCAAAATGTATTTAGGCACTATGCTGCCTCTGCATTGCAGTCTTGCTTTGTGAGCTTTACGCACAATTTCTAGTTCATATAGTAATCTCCAATTTGTAGATACAGTATATTTATCTACAATTTGTATTTTATATTATTTAAAGCAATTTTGTACTGTTAATCACCTCGCATCGCAATATTATTTAATGATTTCTATCTCTTTGTCTGTCTGTATTTATGATTGTGTAGATGCAGTTACCTATTGGATTAGATATTATATGACCTCTCATGAGGGCACTGGTTGGTACGATAGATAGATAGATAGATAGATAGATCGAACCAACAAGTGCTCTCAGCATAGGCCATATCATATCTAATCGTTCATACATTCAATCTGCAATTCAAGAATTAATTCAAATGGCAAACATATTTTGGCAATTTATAGGTAAATTCGTAAATTGATACTTATTTATATAGTATAGGTTGTCAGAGACTATCCTGATACTATTTATATGTACATTATTGTATTTACAGCAATGTACTGTACTGTCTTTATCTTTTGATATGGCCGTGGTAAAAATAAACATATTTTAAACAACCAAATTACACAATTTAGACATTATTAAACTACTTGCATGTAAGTAAAAAGTACAAAAGTACAAAAGTAAACTGCGCGTAACTGCTCTTTTATGTAAACACGGTAAAAATGGCTGCTTAGTCTGGACACTACAGTAGCAGCAAGTGGAACCTATGATTAGGCCTACTCAACCTTAAGAATAATAAACTCAAAACTCATTTTGCAAGACCACTGTTGGCTCAATATACCTCGTCCTACAGTATAATACCCTGAGTGCTGGCTTAGTGGTCTGTGCTTCTTTAACAGTTGGGTTTGCCAACTACATGTACATGGGCTACCGTAGTCAGAGGTAAACCAGCTGTCATTTTGAATTGATGCGGTATTGTTGTACTGATATGACTGAACCTTAAACTTTCAGATTGACTTCTAAAAATTTTGTGTCGGTTAAGGCTCTTTCATAAAGAAAAAAAAATAGAAATTTGATTATGTCAAATGGCAATCATAACAATATCGTTAACAAGTTAACTTTGTAACTCTATTTCTATTACTGTAAATGTATAGGGCTTTATACTGTGAAGCAGAACGTCCCAGAGAGATCAAATAGAAGACATTTCTACATATGTTCTGTGCCGTAATATATCCATTATCATCATTTCCTGCAGCTGCACGACAACCCTAATTAGAATGGGGTCAGTGTAAACCGTCAGATAGGTTTACCTTAGCATTCATAGGGTAGATGAATTGACTTGTTTATTTGCTCCTGCAATGTTTAGCAACTGAAGAAATACGTGCCTGCCCAGTCCAGTGTAATCAGGGTGTATTCTGGTTTGGCACGCGTCACTGCCTCTGAAATCCACTGGGCGAAGGGGAACTACACTGGATCGCAGCCCAGCTGGAAAACTGTCTTGTGAGCAGCTCTTCAGCTGTGAAATGGACAGTCAGCCTGTGACATTGTGAGGTGCACTGAAACGGTTGGACACAGAGCTCTGTAACAAGGAAAACAAAACTAGGGGGCCATGAAGGGTGTTTCCTTGCCTCAAGGACTGTGTGTGTGTCACTATTAAAACCTCTTACTGTGTCTGTTATACATCCATACAGTATTAACATAACCGGCTATAGTAGATAATTGACAGCGTGTGCATGTTACATTTTATGAACAGCAGTGGAGAAGTGAAGTCATTGGCTTTAATAGCAACGGTCTCATGTTTATTTACACTGTGACCAGTTGGATATAAGAGTAGTAGTATTCCCGCCAATTGTGTGCTCACCGTGCCACTCTAGTGCTCAGATGCTTTTCATCCAGGGATGGTATTATGTGGACTGGGGCGGTTTGGGGCAGCGCTCCGTGGGTGGGAAGACCCAATGGTGTCCTCGGCAACGTAGGAAATCAACTCATTTGTACAAAAATAAGCACAGTAGGCCCAACGCCCTTTAGACACAGTGGTCCAAGGGTGCCTGTCGACTCAGCCTGAAACACGTACCATTTCTTCACTAGATATGCTGCTGAGATTTGGTGTACAACAACTTCAAAGGTAAACTTGCTTGTTTTTGATTGTATGATTATTTAATGCTGCCGTCTTTTTCTCTTATTTCTGGGGGGAAAAGATAATATCATTCAACCACACTTATTTAATTGCAGCAATTGGAGCCACTCTAATTGGACACTGGCTTTCATCTGTAATGGTAATGATCATGAGATTGTGTTTTTGCTGAACAGTGCTTGAGTAGGTGCATAACTAAACTGAGAATGAGACTGTTTAGATAAAACATTGTGTTGCCTTACCAAACTGTATATATAAATATTGTGACATTTATTTTTACTTTAAAAAAAAATCACCAACAGAGACCCCATATACGTCTCCTATCTTGGTGATTTGATCTTGGTAATCGAGGGCCTGACTGGAAAACAAGTAAACAACAAATGTCTGTTCATAATGTCAGCAGCTTTGTCAGGGAAGCAAATACATTTAAAGAGCATCTTATCATGTTGATTTAAGCAATTAAACATGAAGTTGCCCTCTGCAAGCTCTGACTGACTGTATCATCTTAATTATTATCTACCAACCATTATCTACAAAGCATTTTCTCTGCCATGATAAAATAGTCTTATCATAGTCATTACGTGGTTAACTGTCTGGCTATTTGAAAACAGGAGTTGGCGATTTGGATTTGGGAAATGTTTGGCAGCTTACACACTACTTGGTACCTGGATGTATTAGTTTACAAATATGTTTTAGCCAAGTAAGATGAAATATACATTATGTGGTCCATGTCAGTAAGTTAATAATTTACAAAATATAATTACTATTTATTTGGTTGGTCATTTGGCTTCCTAGACATGTCATCGAAAATGTGAAACCAGGCATGGACACCAGTCAGACATTGATGTACTGAAACAACATTTCTCCAACAACAGGGACATTTTGTCCTTGTGGGGTCACCGTGTCTCTGTGTTGGTGGACTGTGGTTCCAGCAAGACAATACACTGTAGCTAGGTGTTGCGTGTGATTTTCTAATATTCTTCTTATGTGACTACAATCTTTTGGACCCAAGTCAACCACATCCAGATCCTGATCTAATCTAACGTGACAAAGCTTCACGAGGAATGATAGGCAAGGATCTGCCCATGCCAACAGGGAGCTGTTATGACAGGGCTTATCATTTTCATCGCCAGGTAATTTACAGCAACCCCCACCTTCCAGATACCTACTATCTCCCCTAAAGAACTCTGCTTACAAATATGAGAGAAATGCTGGTAGCCGGGTTTCTCACCTTCTGCTGACGTTGGAGCAGAAAAGGAAAGAAAAATCACCTTATCTTTGGCCCATACTGCGGGCTGCCTCTTGCAAAAATGCTTGGGACATCAACGTCTAGGCTGAGCCATCACCAGCATGGCAATCCTAAAATGAAGGAATTTCTACATATGTCTCATAGATCATCACCCTTATGCAAACAAAAACTGCCTATGCAAATATGACAACAACATACATTATGTGAAATTCAAGATTTTCGCAAGCTCTATCTATCACACCTTTGTCAAAGTTGAATTTACTGTAAAAAACAGAACTCACCAGTCAACAGTGTTCACCTAATTACTTGTAGGTAATTAGGAGTAAATCTATTGGCTCAGAATTTCTGAAATAACAACAATTTGATCAATTTAAGGAGAAGGAAAGAGCAGGACATTTTCTACGTGATTCAATCTAAAGACCATTTTAATATTTATGCAAGCATTTTGGTGACATATGTTGATGACACTTTAAGCTCTTGACCCAGATAAATGTTTTGTACCATATCACCGCATATTGTATACAAAACCATATTAATGTACTACATACCGTGAATGTGAAAGATTAGCACATTTTACATCAATACCCTTACAGCTAAATATATTTCAACAGTCATATGCACAAAGTGATTATGTCTACCACCATAGTGAATACACTTGAGCAATAGGGCTTTATATCTCTTCTTTTCAGGACAAAACATATCTTCCTGATCTACGCAAAAATGTGCCTGACTTGTGCAATGTTTTTGTAGTACAATCCTATCATAACAGCATCTGTGAAAAAGGTCTACACCCCTTGCTTCACCATTACCAAAAGACTATTACACACAGGTTAGCATACAGTAATTATGGTGTGGCGCCAGTGTTCTGCAAAAAAAAAGGTTTTTAATAAAAGCTTGTAAATTAATATGTTTTTTTTTGCTTGCCCTTATACAGTATGTACTGAAAAGTACATGTACTGTATATTCATATGTGTTGCAATGATTACAGTATCTTTGATGTTGTTTTAAGAGAATTATGTCCAGGATTAAACAAAAAATGTCTACACCTCAATAAAGAGATTGATAAAAGCTAGAATTCTGTACTCTTGATGCTTTGCACAGTATTAGCTAGCCAGCTATTTGTTACTGTGGTTCTGGCAGATTTTCTTCAATATCTTGATAGCTTACTTTTAAACATTAACATTTGCAAGATGTCGACTGCATTTCAGATCTACTCACCACAAAGTAATGAGACTTAGTCCATTGGAATCATTTAAGGAATGCAAGTTAAAATACAATATGCTGAAATCAAAGAGAGACAACCAATGAAAACATCCACAATAGTCTGCCCATGCTCTTGTCAGTCTGCCTGCTTTGATTAAGCAACACTGAGAGTTTTAGGCGCAACCATTGAAAGAGACATAATACATGTTTATTATATATCAAATACAAATAACAGGATTTTCAAAGAAAAAAAAAGAAAATCCAAACTTTGGCCACATGAGCTTTCCTCCATTGCTGTTGTGTTTGCTTAAACTATAGTTTTTCCAAAAAAGCCACCCACACACCACCAAGCAATGAGAAACCAATTTCAAATGGGCACCTATTTATGGATTTTGCTACTGCCAGAGAGAAATTCCTCCTGCAGTGAAAAAAGCCTATTGAACGTCTAGCTCATCCATCATTCCAAATCCATTGGCTTCAAAACAGAAACAAAAAGGCTATGATTTGGTAACATGCTCAAGATTAATTGCTCGGGATTTTTACTTCTAACATATAACTTACCCATGAGTCTTTACTTTATTTATGTTTATGTTTTCCATTTAGCATTTGCTGAAGTAATGCACAGTATTTCAGATATCCATAACATCCTTATGAAATTAGTTGGTTCGCCAAGGAAACGTGAAGCCATGAACAACTCTTCTGTGCAGCCTGCTGCTCCTGCAGAGACAAATGCTGTAATATTTGCCACACCTGCTTTGATCGCAAACAATGGTCTTACTTAGTTTGCTTAAGTACTGTATGCAAACATTGTCCCTTTATCACATACTCAATAAATAGTATCTAACCAACAGGTTAATACATCACATCCCCCTAGTTTTCCAGGGTGTTATAATCCTGTTGTGACATCATAATCATTCAAATAGTAAATTAACAAATCTTCATGTCTTACCTTTTGAATGATTTGACAAATGTAAATGGACTGCTTTTATCCAAATCACTGTACAGTATTTTGCCTCACATTCACACATGGATGGAGATTGCTGCAATGCAAGGTGCAACCAACCCCCAGGAACAGTTTGGTGGTAGGGGGTTAGGCATCTTGTTCAAGGATGCTTACAGGTAGGTCAACACCAGGGTTTGAACCCACAACCTTCCGGCTGGGAGCCCAACACCCAGATCACGCAACCATACTGTCCCCAAATGTAGCAGCTGTGAACTGCATCCGTGTTATGACAGTAATCATGAACAAGCTTTCAGTACTGAACTTTGTAGGGTGGTCGTAGTTTTGTATAGTACAACAATCCATGGCTGCAACATAGTTATTTCAACATGACAACCGCAGGGCATGAGGGGGATCTATTTGCTGTTGAAAATGTCTCCCTGAGCTGCTATAAGTCACTGTTCTGTTTACATCAGAGAAGATTTATGATCTTTTTGACCAGTCTCTCACGAAGCCCCAATATGGTGGTAAACATGGGGGCAACCTGCACAAACATAAGGAAGGCAATAATAACATGGGGGTGACAATGGTTATTATGGTTACAAAAATGACTGAATGAATAATCCCCACATTCTATTAAGAAAGTAAAGACATATCATGTTGGTGCTATTAAAGCCATCACACCACAAATTTCAATAATCATATAGAAGCGAACTAAAATGATAACATTATCTATTACAGTAGCCAAGGCAGTTGGACCTGTTCTCAGCTTTAACAAGTCTGATATGAGTGACCTGGAGAAACATTGAGCGATGCTGCGTGGGTGGGCATGGAACACGTCTGGGCAAGAGGGTATTCTGATGTACATTGTTGGAAATGGTTTAAACAAAACAACAAACTGTTTAATGTTCTTGTTGCCAGCCCATGGGCCTTCCAGATGAAGTCATGTTGTGTATTTATACTGTACTATTGCTCCAAATTGCTTGTCCTTTCAAAGAACTTGGCCTAATGAGTTCCCATAGATAGTCCTTTACTGTATGTTCCCATATTAAGAGATCAAATTGTCTGATCTTGGAATAAATTCGTTTCATCTTATTTTTTTTATGTTTTTCTCACAATGCCAAAATGTAACAGATGTTCCTTATTTGTTTGTAAAAGCTTTGTTTAATTTTTTTAAATATAATCTATGATTCCAAATTTCATGTTAGTTTTTCCTGTGGCCATACAGTACATATAACAGTATTCTATACTGACTCAAGCTAAATCTTTGTTAGTGTTGTGTGCACAGACAGCTCATTTGCCCTCTTTTTTGCCAACCTGCAGGATGCCTTCTGAAGACAATGTGCTACATTTTCATTGGTTGAGGTTTAACAACCATCTCAGACTTTTATGAGATGCCCGGCGCCACATCTCTGGAGTCAACCCTGTCGCCTGCTACAAGAACCTTTACGTGGAAACCAATGTCCGAGTGTCCTTTTCATTTGTTTCATCTGCAATGAATCAACCACCATCTGAGTCTTTTAGACGTACCCCAACCTGCACCCCACACCCCACTCCATCACACACATCTCCTGCTAGGTTTATGGTCAACACAGAGCCGACAGCAGGATTTAAGAGAGTTCTCTCACTCAACATGCTTTTCAACTTTTTATTATTAAGACATAATAAATAGATGACAGAGGAGCATACATTTATGAACTCCGGTGGGTGGAGTTTAAGTTTGGAGGTTTGATAATATGAATTCACTAAGAAAATATGACTTATCTGCTATTTTATACACAATCGACAAACAATGTAATTTTGACTAACTGCATTCTTCCCAAAGGTTTCGTCTACCTCTAACGTCACCTGAAAATGACTAGAATGCAGTTACATGTCAACTTTTCAAGCTAAGCCATGTTAATTTATTTTTACTTCCTTAATGGAAAAATATTCCCCTAATTACAGTAAACACAAAATAGCTATTTCATATGGAATCATTCATGTTTGATGGCCGCCTCTGATAAGACACTTTTGAAGTTCCATTGTATATGTTGCAAATTGTTTCTTTGAGCTTACTCAAGCACCAAAATCACCCCTGGTTCACCTCTGGGAATACAGTAGAGCGCAGAGTGGGCACCACTTCAACATTTGAATCCAGAGCCAAGTCTCTCCAAACGTCTTTTCCTGGTGCCTAAAATTAGCCCCATAATGAGGTAGTGGCTTCCTTTTTCTCTGAACTAATGCCCCATCCCTGTGGGAGAACATGATGTGGACTAAAGAGGATGAGGACTAAAGAGGTTTTAAAACAAAAAGAGCTTATATAAGAAAAAGTGTGCATATTTAATTGTAACGCTTATAATATATACATTTCCAAATATGACTTGCATTTTTTTATATATATGAGAAACTACATGTACTGCATACAAAATAATATAAACAGTACAAAGTATAATGCATCTAGAATGTTTAGCAGTTAATTTTTTTGTAGACTCTAGGATGGCTAGAGAGAATGGAAAAGGCTCCACTTCATTTTGAAACCTACAGTATAGGTCACATTTAATTGCACTTGCATTAATCTGTTTTATTTCAGCTAATGAGTGCTGCCATAAATTTAACTGTAGGCTAGGAATTTTTATTACCCTTAGCAATCTTTTGATCAGGTGCTGAAGCTGTTGAGCAGCGAGCAAGTTGAAGAATCTTTACTGTGTACAGTACAGTGTCCAATTACACAACGGCTTACCCGCTCATTAGGAATTCTCCGTCACAATAAATGGCTGCCAGTATCATAACAGGGACGAGAATTTGGGCCCTATGAAGACCAAATTATGTCTATAGTATATTTGCGTAAAAAGCAGCATAATACATATTGATTCTATTCTAAATTATTATTCAAATAATTATTTCAGTTTCATAATTTTATTTAATAAATATTTCAGTGGTTAAATGAAGTCCAACTATATTTAGTGGCATACCTTTGACAATAGACATTTGGTTGTTATAATTGCATTATCAGAGTTTTCATTTAAAATACATTCAGAAATAGGGGTACAATAACAAAATATACAAATTTTTGTCTCATAAAACCATCTTGATCTTGTGAGCTTCATGATTTGTGAGCTCCACTCAGCAGCTCAGCATCAGTATTAGGATGCCATTTTTATATCTATTGGGATATGTATTTCAAACACAGTTACTTGTGGATTATTTCTCCACATTTGCGAATCTGAACAAGAAGTTGAGACACATCTTACTATCGGCATCATTCTCATCCTCAATACACACTGAAGACATGATCGTACTCCTATACTAAATGGCTTTGAATGGAGAGTGTCTAGACTAGACCTGGACAAAGTGAGGCCTGGGGGCCGGATCCAGCCCTTTGAGACCATCTACCTGGCCCGCCCGGTACATCAACATTTTAAAAATAATAATAATACAACATAAAATTACTTGCCAAACTCTGCAGAATATGTTACTTTATTTACTGCTGCGTAAAAAAAAACATTGTTTATGTGAACTGATACGTTTGATGTGTTTACCATGTGTTTCAGGCCTGTTTCCCTGTCACTCCCTGCCCTGTGTTGACCTTGTGTTTCAGGCCTGTTTCCCTGTCACTCC
>JAODTR010000015.1:3600129-3615129 GCA_025399935.1 Amblyopsis rosae
AAAGGGAGGTTTGGGGTCCCCTGCTGGAGCTGCTGCCCCCGCGACCCGACTCTGGATAAGCGGATGAAGATGGATGGGTGAATGGATAAACAATGCATATGAACATTCTATAATATTTTATGTATGTATGCTGTGCCTTTATTCATGATTACTTTACACAGAGAAAGAAAGTCTCTTTCCAACGGTGTGTCAACCTTTGAGCCCAGAGGGTACTGTGAAAGTAATACACACTTTTTAGAGATGGTTGTTGCTAAATCAAGCGTGACATTATTAGCATTCTGGAGCTAAAATGTTTGAGTTAAAGCTAAAAAAGTATTTGTCACTGTCTCCTTGCCTTCACATGATACGTTGTCGTGCTTTTCTTACCTCAGTTTATGTTTCTTAACTTGAGCTAAGACAAGTGCAAGCAAGTCTTAAAGGACAGGCTTGATTGTTTATTATTTTTTCTTTTCCTTTCTATCTTCCTTTCTTAAGAATATTTGGTGAATGGAATAAAAATACTGGAAGGGTGCACAGCATTTTAAAAAGCACAGTTGCATGCTCCACATATCATCTTTAGATTGTTTAGTAAAGTATTTACTATAGTTTACTACATTATTGGGAATATTTATATAGTTTGTACACTGCAAAATAGTATTATCATGTATTTTAGTTTACGAGTAAACATGTTTAGCGTAGAAGACGTACACAGCAGGGGATGATTGATTAAAGATGTGTCTTAAGTATGTTATAATTCAACATGCTGAGTGCTCTTTGTAATGTGCCTTTAAAGTGTTCACCTTGACTAAATGTACAGCTTTCCCCTCTCTCCTTATACCCTTCCTTCGCATTATTGCACTCTGGGTCATATCAAGTTCTCAGTGAGAATGCAGATAGTTGTGATAGTGGTGATAAGGCAGTGCAAAGTGATGACACGATTGCCGAATCAGCCTGTCTAACGAGGCACAGGCCACGGGTGACTGAGAAAACGCCGTTGGGAAAAGGTTACCTGGCATTGAGTCATACCAGACTGAGCTTGGCTTTTCTTCCTCCACCAATACATTAGACAATATGTATTTGTAATTTTACAATACAGGGAAATACATTGCAAATACAAAATTGCAAATGTGCAAGGAATATATGTTTGTAACAGTGTTTTCAGTTTTGAACTATCTCCACAACCATAGCAGGGCATGGAAAGAAAGAGAAAGATGGAAAAAGGCAGATGGACAGATGGATAGGGGGGCAAAAAGGGGGAAAGAGAGCATGACAGAGCTTTATTCACAGATTGACAGAACAGAGACCTTGGCATGAACCTATGCTCCTTTGGCAAAGTTTACATATAAACACCTTCAGCATGCAGGTGGAAATAAGGGCCCATAGCCATAAACAAATACAGCCTTGGCCAACACACAAACAATGGAATTTTTACAGACTTGGACTTGAATGCTAAGAGTTATTTTTCTACATAATATAGGCTAACCATGATTGGCATAATGGACCACAATGCTAATATGATGCAGAATGTAAACACTGTACTTAATTGTAACATTATAATTTATAGCATTCATGGTATACTGTACATAGAAATTATCTTTGTGTCAGTTAATTGTATCCACATGAGCAGGAAAACACTATATTCAAATAATTTGATTTGTTTTATGTATGTCAGATACAATTTGGGATGGGAAATATGAAATTATCATGATGTAATCATGTTTGTAAATGTTATTGACAAACGTGCCTCACAAATACACCTGGTGCCTGGTGGAAAATGGAAATGTCCTAAATACAATTAATTAACTGCAGAGTAAAAGTATTCCTGACTACTACTGAGATACTTCTATAAATAGGAAATACTAATCCTATATATAACCAAAGGTTAAATCAATAAAGTTGGAAAAAAGATTTAACTAAAGTAATACAGGTCGCATGTGTGACATTAAAAGTAAATAAACATATAGTATAGACGAATAATGTGTATATTTTTGCTTGTATCTAATGTTGGTAGATTGTTTGTGAACTGTTTAGACCTGACATCCATTGAAATAAAAAAAATAAAGAATGCTGACCTTTTTATTCATAATATTTTATATAATGTATAGATGCCTTAGGAAGTGGAAATTATTTTTTTTTTTTTTCATAAACTTAACACATAAAACATAATTCAGGTCTGAAGATGTTACAGTCATATTTGTACGGTCTATGTCTCATTTCTGGTTTATCCCAGTAGATGGCAGCATAGGCTCATAGAAAAGTGTAGGCCCTAGTATATGTGTTGTAAAAACAGGGTTTTTGCGAAACTACACGTTTAATCTTAATTTATTATGAGACTAAAACGGCCAAATAGTTTGGTTTCTTTGTATATTTGTGTATTATGTACACCACAACAAAGTGTCCCAACGCCACAACAGGATACAGTCTAGGAATGAGCAGACAGCCTGACACATAGGCTACCAGAAGGTGGCAGTCTTTGTCCGTAACATAGATGAGACTTCGCATTTACACAAATCCTAATTTGAGCAAGTAATATACGATATAACTGGAGAATTAGACACAATTTAAATGCCCCGCTGTGAACCAAATATTTGGAGCTGTTTTATTCTGCATGTTAGGCTAATATTTTAGGACTAATATGCCTATGATTTAGCTAATAAAAACGTATGTCTTATGTGTTTGGATATGTTGTTAAAATAAACCATAAAAATGTAAAATGTTACTATGGTGTTTCAGATGTGTTATTTATTTTGGACAAAACCCCCAAAAGATCAGACATATCTGGCCGAGTTCAGGAAATGTCAGATGACTTGCAGGACTTACTTGGACAGTTGAAAAGAGGGTTCTGATTGATGTGGCAGTGTATGAGAAAGAAAATATCGATAGCAAAGCCTAGCTTTCCCCATCAGGTTCAGCAATGTCATCCTCCTTTTGTTTCCATTTCTCATCTGTGATAGGCCTACCCCCCACCTTCCACCACCGGCCCTTCCACATGAAATTCCAACAAATCTGCTGACATTGATCCTGTCTCCACGCAGAGACTAATTTCATTTCGGCCTCACAGAAACGACTATCTCCACGAATCTTGACAGACAATTGTATTTACTGTTTTCTTTTCACAAGCCAATAAAGGGGGGAAGCCGTTATTGCATCAGATTATATGAAAAAACGTTTAATGATTCCAATTTATAACTCTAGACTGAATAATGACACAGTTAAGAGCTGACAGGCCATGATAAATGAAGGCTCATATAAAACATATTCAGTGTGAAGAATGGCTAGATATGAATTGCACGCTGATACAAAACCATGATAAAGAACAGCAAGAGCCACTAGAGGGCTTTATAATGCGCTATTCATTTTGAAGTGATTTTGCTGGTTAATAAAAGAGCACAAATTAAAAATATATTTATTGTAGAAAGACGTCTGGGGATATTACCCCCCTGACCCCACATTTCCAACTAATATCGGCCCCATCTCTATTTAAAGCTAAACCCATCAAGTCCTCAGTATCCAGTTTGTATCCCATGTAACTCTCTGTAACAGGTTCAATTCGAATGTGAGGGATTTATGTCACTGCCATTTAGCAGCATGACCCCCGAAAGCATAATTCCTGTAATTTTGATCAAATTGACATATAGCAAAGCTAGATCATCACTAACTTCAATAGACTGCACACATTGAATATATTTCTGTGGAGGAGGGCAAACTTATTTAGGTGTTGTAGCACTCAGAAAGCAGAAGACTACAACTATTTTGAAGAGCAAGTGACTTCATAGAACTCTCTCTTATTGTGTTGAATATGTAGAAAAAAAACAACCAAGTAAAAAATGTTGTTGAAATACTATGGTCAAGTGGTGAAAGCCTTCAAATCTTGGTCAAGGACTACTAAACTATAAACCTTTGCAATACAGATTGTGGAAAGGAACTTGTGCTTTCTTGACTTTAAGAGAGGACATTTTATTTGGGCTACAGCACGGTAATGGTGCATGGGGCAACCGTTGACATCGCCATTGCTTTTGTGTTACAGTTTAAGTTCTTTGCTGAACCATTTGCCTTTTAGATCATTTGCACCCTGGTTTAAATGTTATTGGGTGACAGGAAATCATTTTCTGACATGTCTCCATCTTAAGTGTCTAAGGACCCTTAAACACTAACCCTCAGTCCTTTGTTGCTCAGAGCGATAAACACACAGAAAGCATTAGCCGTGATGTACAAATTTAAATGATAAAAGTGTAGGGCTAATGAGAAAATGTAAATGAGAACAGAGATAGTCACCTATTGTCACCATTGTCACCTATTTGATGAACATGAAATGCAGGCCGGCGTAAATTATCCCATGTTCAGCGACCACGCTGACATCTGGATATTGATTAAGGTGATGCTATTGTATTCATGGGTGTAGATGAAACAGGGCAGAATTCAAACATCGTGAGGAAGCATGTCGGTACAGGTGACCCTTCCTAAAATAGTGTTGCCAGGAGAAGAGGAAGGTCAAACATGCAGGTCTGAAAGGTTCAGCAGTCCCCATGGTCTGTCAGAGTACTCCCCTTGACACCAAAGACTAATGGTAACACATGCAGTAGCACAATGACGTGTATCATTCACAATACCATAGACTAGAGCATAACCCAAACCGTGTTAGCACGTGCGCGAGGTGGATGAGTGCTTTGACCATTGAAACATGCATGCAGTATATAATACATGTCCTCCATCAGGAATGAGCTACTACAAACCCTACCAAAAGCATATTGTGACCCCTCTGACCCACATTTTGGCAACTACTCTATTCACAGAGAGATTACCAACATTTTCAGGTCATTGATATATTAAGGGTGTATTTTGGATTTACCTTTCTGAACTTGGTATCCACTTACAGTTGACATATTCTTGGACTTAATAACACTTAAAATATATTAAAGGTTTCAACTCAAGTTGTACATCATTGTGGCATGAAACTGTTTCTTAAAATGTTCTTAATTTTCCTTATAAAGAGCATTTGTTTTTACGTTGATGGTCCACGATAAGGTTTGTTGAAGATCACTGAAACCAAGCTAACATTGTTGGGACAGTGGCTGGAAGCAATCACTATTTGTAAAGTGAATTAATACTGTAATATACAACAGAGAAAGTGTGTATAAGTAATATCACTGTTAGTGCCAGATGTACAGATTGTGAAACTGTAATGGGCTTTTTACCTAACAAGACTGAGTAAGTAAGCAATGGGTGTAAATAAATGTTTTTGTAAAAATCTGTAAACAAAATGATTATGATATTACCATAATGCATTAGTGTTGAGAAGTACACAATCAACTCATCGTGTACTTCCAAAGCATGAATGTGAGCCAAAGTCAAAGGATCCAGTTACACTGTAGTTTTATAAATAAGAGAATGGAAGAAAATACAGGAAGTGAGTAATAACCTCTATGAGGAAGAAGAGACAGATGTATATGAAGCCTCCTTGAGCTGGTGTTGGTGCGTAATCACTTGACGGTCCAGGACACACAGAGTTCTCAGAGACATCCTAGGAACACCCACCATCCTCATCCCACTGGACACCCACAAACAGCCCACAGCCCGCCCACCCAGGCCCTCAGTACTTGGAGAAGACCCCTGGCCAATGGAGAACAAGGATGCTCCTGAATGGGTCTTGGCCTGGTCTTTGTTTGGCGCCACTGCAGAGTCCCTTTATTTACACAGTCTTTAACGTTGTATGTTTTCTTGTCCCTTAATTGCATTGGCCTTTGCTACCCCTTGGTCAATCAATACCGCCCCCCCAATGACATCAGTAAGTCTATTCACTGGGCTCTTTCCAGGTGATGGCTGCTTTGTGGGAGAGTTGGTGGGAAAGAGCCCTGCCATTACTTTAACTCTTGAACCATCTATCTATCTATCTATCTATATTGTTGCTATCTATCTAGATTTGTCTGTCCCTCTGTCACTGTTTGTATTTCTGTCTCTGTGCTGCCGATTTAACAGTCATTGCACATATGTTCGTCTAATAGAGCAAACACAACGGGGACAATGGCGTTTGTGTTGACTAAATGATACAGTCGCTGCAGCTGGGTGTGCCCAGGATGGGTTGGGGTAAGGCGATCCTCAGACTGCCTCACCTGCTCTTTAGCAGGTCTATTCTTGACGACAGACAGTACGAGCGAGCACGCTAACAGTAAGTTAGTGGTGCAATCAGACAGGATAAAAACATGTTTGCTGACTTTTGACCTGGAATGGAGTGAGTGTGTGTTGACATGACATTACCTCTCCTGGGTGTGTGCGTGTGTGTGTCTGTGTTTGTGTGTGCATGTGTGTGTGTGTTTGTGTGGGTGCGTGTATGTGTGTGTGTGTGAGACCTAGCAAGCTAATAATCAGGTATAACCCTCTCCTGTGTCCAATTCAGCAATGATTATGTAGTGCCATGACAATGTTTAGACAGAGGAGGGCATAATTATCTTTTTGTGTACTTTAATAAGGAGACATCCGAGTGTTAAGATGACAGGGTCATGCACACACACACAAACTATACCCTACAGTGATATTATCCCCTTCATCCCTGCAATTAAAACATAAATAATTAAATGCCACTAATGAGCAGAACCAGTATGCAAATCTACCGATTTAGACATTTGTTTAACATAAGGATTTTTTTCCATCCAAATGGGTGCCATTTAAAATTGACCTTTGGAAATGTTACTTTGAATGCAATGTGATGGCACTGTTTAATTTGAAGAGGTACTTATCACAAAGTCAACATCTTACTTGTGTTTTCCTGACGAACACTCGGCCACTGTACATTAGGCTGTAGCCTGGCAACCACAAGAGCACAACAGTTACCAAATGGATGTGTGAGCAATGCGACAGGCCCATATGCTCCTTACCACTGACCCTGCCTGCGTTTTTGCTTCTGTCCTGCGAAGGTGTCAGTGATAAACGTTACCTTGTCTCAGCAGGTGTGCCTGCATGGAGGGCCTATGGAGGGGGTCACCAACCCCACGCTGTTACCCCCATTTATTTGAATAATGGCCCATTAGGACGGCTGGATATCCAGTGTTAAAGTAGCTGTATGTGGCTCCCGGATAAAAGACATAATTATCTGAAAGAGAAAGAGAGAGGATGTGTTAGTGCACACATCCTCAGCTGTTCTCCAGGGCTAAAAAACTGGCAAATACACTCCTGCCATTAGGTGGCGACAGAGAGACTAGTACTAAATGCCTCATCTAAATCCCGAGGGCTATACAGGACTTAAAACATAGCCAACATGGTTTCATAAATCCTGTTAAAATCAGCAGTCATTGTGCAATTAAATTGACACACGTAGTAATGAAGTGTCTCTCATAGTGCTAAAAATTGATGTCAACAGTCTACTAGAGGCACTGTGATTCAGCTTGTCATCCTTGGGTTATTTTCTTGGTTGTAATGTTTCTGTTTAAAATGTTCACAGAAAAAGAAAGCATTTAGAAATTAAGGTTTCTCTCAACCTACAGTGTGTAAAATGTTCTCACAAATATTGGTTTCATTGAATTCTGTCGCATAATGCAGATGGTGAACACATAGAGGACTTTTCTAAACCCTTAACTCAATGGGAGTCACTGGAGTTGTACTTTTTGGTCAGCATTGTAGCTGATTCTGCCCTCAGTTCAAGAGAGTCCTGCCATGCAGTCAATGAAAATCTGGATGGCACACACATTTATCATAGAGTGGTTGTCAGGAACCATAAAAATTTCCAATTAAAGATCTAAAGAAAGCTCTTTATCGTTTATTTGCCCTTGGGTTTTATTCCTAAATTGCTATCATCTTATAAAAGCATCCTTTCAGTCCAAAGAATAGTTGCCCATTTTCCTGAACTCCTTAAATGCATTTCCATCCATCTTCACTGCCTTGAAAAAAGTTTTCACCTCTCCACAAAACATGTTAATTGCCATCGTGGGCTGAGCATAAAGAGAATATCTACAAGTTAATTATCAAAATATGTTGGTAACCCATCTGCAGAGAGCCACATTGAAATTACTAAATTGTGTTGTCCCCTATTCTGCTTTTATTTTGGACACATTGTTAATCAAAAGGCTTCAGAAATGTGCAGATGGGTAATCCTTGTGTCTTGAAGGAGCTGTCTGGTTCAAGGTGACTGTTCCATGTCTCCAGGCCCTTCTGTTCCTCTCCATTGTTGCTTTGGGTTACATGTCTTGATGGGTTGCTCACTGTACTCACAATTGAGACGCCGTGTGCACGACAACACACACGCCCTCACCCTCCCACACACACACACACACACACACACACACATGTATGAATGCACATATGTTAAAGTTCACAAGCACACACACCTGTACACACATCTAGTACATTATTTACTGTATGTGCATACATGCACGGTCCCATACACACAAGCACACACACGCCCTCACACACATCTAAACCTGTGCAAGGGCCAATAGTTATCAAGTGTGGTTACACTTGCCGTAACTGTGATAATAGTAACTTCTTTCAGAAACAGACCTGGGAGGTAGTTACTGTAATCAGTTCAAGGAGTATAAAACGTTAACCCAAAACATTAAGAAAACAGTAATCTATGTATTTCAAGTTTTCATAGCAATAGTGAATGTTGTAAGCAATATAATCTTGAAATGTCATCATACAAAGTCAAGTGAGTCTTTTGAACTTTGTGAAATATTATATTTGTGTCTGGCTCAGTCTATAAGCTTTCTGGACCACGCTTACTCAACATGCTTACTATAATTGTAAAAACAAAGTAAAAGCTATACAAACCTAGTTCACAACAACATATTAGCCATTACTATAGAATGGCATGCACTACTCTCTCTTCACTAGTGGGAGATTGGTGGCGTATTACCACAATTGCTATGATTCCAATTATGTGATTTATTTTACAGTATTAATTTAATTTTGTTGGATATATACAAATCTTTCAACTGGGGTGACACTTTAGCAAGTACATCTCAGCACAATGCCACAGCACAGTACAGCATATCAGCAGTTTGTCTGTTTATTCTGTACTCAGTTACAGTAAAAGACAGATATGCTCAATGGACTTCACTTACGATGCGTATCGACAATATCTATGCAATATCGCAATGGCAAAAGTTTGTCCTTGAGACATTTCTTTTTTTCTAGATGTATTTTCAGGCAAATTAAATAAGTTTTGTCCATGCAGGTACACTGTATGACGGTTATGTTTCTTTCTTCCCTACTTCACTCTGAACCTATTGCTGGAGGCAACTGTCAATATCTTATCCTTGCAGCTTTTGAATCTGTGCTCCAACGTGATCTTTCGGGGCAAGGACGAGCTCACCTACCTTGGAAACACATGGCCTTGACTCGTAATGGCACGCACTGTTTCAAAAAATAGAGCAAGAGCAGCCTCTTTTGTCTCGCTTTCTCCATTACTTAAGTCATCTCTCGTCTTCTGCCACATAACGCAACTCTGTAATCAATAGAGATGTATAGATTGACACTCCACAGCTACCTTGAGAGGCCTATCCGCCCCTTCAACTTCTCTGCGACAATCTCGCCGTACACTGGCTTTATTTAGCAAATGCATTTGCTTTTTCACTCGTTTTCAAGACCTCTCCAATGGAGAGCGCTTCATTGTTGGGGTGGTCACACCTGTGAATTGATACCCCCTCCTCTGCGTTCACCTTGGAAGAAGGCAATTGTACACCTTGATGGAACTGACTCTGGGAAGTGACCTCTTTCTTATTACAGTGAGATTGGTACTGGTACGACTGCACAATGCTCCCCCCTGCTATCATCACTACTGAGCACAGCTGTAAAGGTGCACTGTACACACAGAGTTGATGCATGTCTACATGTTCATGGACACTTATTTAATTTAAATATTTGACAGTATCAGTGGTACTAGCCTCAACTTATTTTTCCCTTGCTAATGTGTTTTTTGAGTATTTACTACAGTATAAAGTAGAATTATTGGCAGTTCAGTAAAACATTGTTCTGAAAACACTTGAGTTGAGTATAGTGAATGCAAAATGCAATGTTACTAGGATCTCATTTCTAATCTTTTATCATAATTGATAGTTGGATAAGTTCAACTAGAAGTTGCAATTCATATGTGAAATAACAAAAAGTGCAGCTGCGATACATTATTGACTGTTGAGGCTGTTCTTAAAGTAATGTACACAAACACTGAAATGCATTTCTTTAGATGTTTTCACATAAATACTAAACTATGAGTGCTCTAATATAATCATTTCCAATTAGCCAACAGCTAACCATGGCTTACCACTTATACTGAGTTCACCTCTCCTCTCTGTAAGCAGGGCGTGAATGTCATATGAATCCCCTTGCAATCCGTCCGTATACTGCCGCAAACACTCAAAGCAGTATTGTCCCCCAAGAAATTATAATTTTCCCCTGGAATTGGAATTAGACACCTTGTTAAAAATTGTGCTTCTAATTTGCTTTACATCTATCTCTCAAAGGACTAAAGACACCCACACCCATTCATTCGCCTTGACACCAAGGGCTGGGTTCGCTAATGTGAAATCTCTATAAGTGTATGTATTCGGGAAGGAAATTTTGCTGAGCCTTTCAAATGGACGTGACAAGCTATAATCATTTATATGAGCTACCTCTTGATCGGGATCTCAGCCATGTGAGTGAGTCCTTGGCCTTAATTAAACTTTTTTTTTAAATGTATATCTTGCTTTAAACTCATCCCGCACTCGGTGGCATTTGTCGTGTTGAGAAGCTAGCCATCTCTTGCCTCTCCTTGAGGTTTCAATACATTAATGCTTGAACCGATTGATTCAAGAATGCCTTGGCAGTAGTCCTCCTGGAGCTGTTGACTACATCTGAAGTAGCCTCGTCATCAGGCTTTAGGACAGAGATTGATAATAGCTTGACCGACAGGGCTGATCTTACCCATCCTTTTGCAGAAGGTCTTGTATTTAGCCCTGGTGCACTCATGAAGAATGTCAAATAGCAAAGTATTCACAGAGCATCTGAGTGGAAGGCTTTTCTCACTTGTCAGAACCTAATGAATACATCCCAGGTCTACTCTGACTTAATGTGGAATTCCCAACGAGGCATGAGGTATTATTTACTTGTATTCCCAGCAACTTAGCAATACTCTTGAACAGGTATAGCAAGGAAGATAATATGCGCCTTTCATTGGAAAAGTGGGCTAGCACAAAACCCATCAGTAAAGTGTTCTGTATTGATTGATAGTCCCACTTGCATTACTAGGCAACACCACTATTATCATGCATAGGTTCTAGTCTAGCTACAATAAAATCATTGTACCTTGATTTAAAATGTTCGCCCCAAGGTGTCATAATAGCACTGCTGGTGTTCATGTCCTATTGCTATTCGGTCACCAATTACTGACTTTCCCTGCCTTAATATTTACACCTGGAACTACAGTACTTACCCTGCAGGGACAATGGCTACATTTACGTGCACCCTCATATTGCAGTACTCGAAATGCCCATGTTCAGAATGATGGAAGTAGAGTATTAGTGTGACATGCAGATGTTCACATTAGTGACATGTTCTGAATAATACAGTAATATATGTGTGCATGTTGTAATTGTGTAATTTATGTATGATATACTGAACATGTATTATCATAGGTGTCAAGGATGTGCTGATCGACCATGATAGAAAAATATGAATAACATACAAACATCACCTAATTACACATGGTTAATAATTGTTTTAAATGATCTATTTAAACATATTTTGTGATTCTGAGCATGTTCTGTTGATGGGATTGTGAACACTTGTATGGATGTGTGAAACACAAAAGAAAATGGCAATACATCAAATAAAAATGTAATAATAGGCTACTATTTATAATATGCTATGTATTATTATAAATTCAATGGATTTCTCACTCGATTATATCCTTGTAGGGAATATTGTATAGTTATGGGGCAAGTTAAAGGTGTTAATATATTATTATTATTATTATTAGTAGTAGTAGTAGTAGTAGTAGTAGTAGTAGTAGTAGTAGTAGTATAATAATAATAATTATTATTATTATTAGTAGTAGTAGTAGTAGTTGATACTTAGTTTGTAGTAGTAGTAGTAGTAGAAGTAAGCTTGGTTTAGTATAAACAGTAATAGCCTAATAGGTATTGTAGTAGCCTAGGCCTATTTATTAGAGATATTTATATTTTAAATGCATTGGTTAAATCGATTGCAGAATGTTGGTTAGCTGTTCTAAACATTGTCTGTTAGTATTTATTGTATATTCCTTATTGTCTTTGCATATTAATTCTTTCAGCAATATTTTGTTGTGTTTACGAATTGTTTATATGCACGTTTACAGTACCCCATACATCCGGCAAAAATAGTTGATAGTTAAGGGATAACACGGCTTGAATAATTGTGAAGTATCGTGACCTTGCTTATCAATCATTGTGGTATCTAATGTAAACGCAACTGTCGCGTGGATAACATGCCACATCTGCTATTTAGACAATGTGGTCTTCTTGGTTACCAAACGATTTATTTGACAGTGTTTTAAGCGGAATTAAGAAAAGGTCACAATATTTGGAGGACAGCCAATGCCCAGACTACAACAACTTCCAACATCGTATTACCAATAAAAAAATATATTACTATTGCCTATTTTACACACTAAATATCGTCGCGTGCCAAACCCAAAACCATCTGAAAGAGAAACAAATGTTGGCTCAGGTAAAAGCAACGCCCAGAGGACCTATGTTTGCGCTCATGACCAATTTATTGCCGATGAACATATGGCCATTATTTTGTCTAACGTCATAGTAAGGGAAAACAAACACCATGCAACGAGTCAGCAAGTGCACAGCTACTTGGCCAGCTATGCAAACGCACTTGGACAATATCAGAAGAGGGGCACTTGCTTTCTGGGTATATAAACCACATCATGCTTATCTCACTGCATGCGCTCCTGCCTTCATTTGGAGATATTTCATTAAATCTGCGCGCTGTCTTAACGCAGCCCACTCCAATCTAGGTAAGCGCTTGCATCCATTTTACATATACTATTTTCAGCTTTCATAGCAGATGAAGGGAGAGGGAGCCTAGATATGCTCTCTATAAGTTTACTAATCGGTGATAGTTTTATGCACGCGAGAGTATTGAATGATATGGGTATTTTGTTAGCCGTGTGAGATCGTATGCTGCACCATACAACACTAAAATATTCAGGAATATAAATATCTGGAAGTGGACAAAATTCAGATAATTCCCAATTAAGATCGTAGACCTACAGCTAATCACCAATTATTAAGTTGGTTATGCATCTAATGTGTAAATACCCAGTATGCCTAACATAAATGTTATGTGTTCAAATACATATTTCGGCCTATGAACAACCAAAATATGCCAAAAATCATGGTTCCAACAATTCTAAGTTAATGTATTAACAAAGGCCTGTGCCCCATGTTGTTTCTTACATTTGCCAGTAGAGTCCGCTAGAGTACTGCAGATGTCAACAGCTGTTAATGCTATTTCAACACTCAGACACTAACAAGAGGGCAAGTCTGCTACTTGTGCCTTCTGAGTCCATCGCCGATTGGTTTTGGGTGTTTTCGTTTGCTTTTTTATTGAACGACGGAGCAGATAGCCTATAGGCCTACGCTACAGACAATAGTTGCATGTGACTGGTTTTAATTCTCAAGGTAGATCAAACAAATAGCATCACTATGATATTGAAACGGGAAGTGATTAAAAATTCAGCCTTTTGAGCAATTCGTCTTGCACGAAATGATTAAGGCAGGGTACAGTGTGGCATGAAATTTACCGTTACAAATATACTGGTTCTTTAACAAATGAAGGCATGTCCTCGGGGCATGGAGCCCAGCTAATCTCGTCATGACATGTTTCATCATTAGAGGAAATCAGACGAATAAAGGCACTGCGTTTGCCTGAAGGCGAAAGGTGGCTGGATTTCTGAAGCCAAGCCGTTCCAAAATGATTTGCGCCCTAGGCCATGCCTCCTTGGGCCATGGCTTAGCCACATAAATAAAAAGAGACTGGTTTACCTGCGTATAATATATATAGCCTTTTAATCACAGAAAGAGGAAATCGGTCTTGTCACACTTTATATTTATCATGAGCGCTCTGCGGGAGGCTGGGTTACCTTTATCAAAAGCTAACTGCATGCCGGAGGCGTATATGCATGCTGAAATTCAGAGATTAAAGCAGAGTGATCAACATTATATCCTGCGGCATTCTTATAGCATTTCATCGACACAATTATTTAATCAAGAATATAATGGGTCTTTCTTCGCATATTTGGGAACAATTGTGATCAGTAACTTTTGGGATAAGGTAGGCCTAATTCATCCGAAGGCCCTTTTTGGTTCATGTAAAAAAATTAATTGTAATGAAAAGCTTTAATCTGAACATTTTATCCAGCCTATGACAAAAGACTGTTGCTTAAGACTAAAAGTCAACCGTATGCTAAATATTAGCATTACATGCCAAATAAGTTCATTTCATTATCCAAAGTGGTCAAATTAATTATTGCTATAGGCCTACTATACGACAGGTAAATCCAAATAGCATATGTGTGTTACCTCTCAGAAGAATGTCAAAGATTGACATTGTTAACCCCCCCCACACACACACACATACACACACACACACACATACCCAACACAATCAAACCACAGTTTTGCGTAATCTATAGGATGCTTTTAGAGATGATACCTGAACAACAGTGTTGCCTCTAAGCACATTTGACGTGGTAACGTCAAACATTTGACGTGGTAACGTCAAATGTAACAGATAATCAAATCAAGGACTGAAATCGCTTTCTTTAAAAACACATCGCTATAGGATCGAATCCCGCCAGTTTGTGCATTCCCTTTCCTGCTTCTCTTTGTTCGCAGTTATAAAACAATACGTACAAAACACAACAAGATGATTGTCTCTCCTGTGCGTTAAAACAACATTTAATATTATGTATTTGTATTTAACAATAGTATTAATAATACTGGAATATCAATAAATACAAAGACATCGATTATAATCATAATAATATCCAAATACACA
>JAODTR010000015.1:3617629-3649896 GCA_025399935.1 Amblyopsis rosae
CCATGAGCCTGATATAGCACTTCAGCCACTTTGGCATTCTTCCTGGACTTACAGAATTGAATCCACTGCTACTTGTCTAGGCAATGGTTATCGACAGTGGCTCATGATTTGCTTTGACTGTAGTTCAGCGCAAACTGTCACCCAGTGATCCAGCTTTCTGAAACATCGCTTATTCTTCTCTGTTTTATAACAGCGGATCGCCAAACTGGTGCAGCAACTTTCCTGCATATATTCCCCCAGAATATGTCGTTGACCAACACAAAGACGGGCTTTTCTGTAAAGGACATTTTGGATCTTCCTGACACGAATGATGAAGAAGGATCTATCACCGGACCGGAGGAAGATACGGAAGGATCAGAGACCACATCCACGACCAAAAACCCTGGAGTTTTGGTGCAAAGCCCGCTCGAAAACGTTCAAAATCTTCCTTTAAAGAACCCATTTTATGACAGTAGTGACAATCCTTACACACGATGGCTTGCTACTACGGACAGCATTCAATATTCATGTAAGTATACTACCCTAATCCATTAAGATCGTTGATACATACCTACGTTATTTGGACTTTTAATGTAAAATGTATTGGTCAATGCTTTTCAATGACGTTATAAATTGATGGAAGGATTTTTTCTATCCTTCCTCCGCGAATTTTAATGGTGTCCTTGGATTAAAAGCATGCACTTTAATGCACTATTTTTGCACTTCGCTTGTCTTTACCTAATATTGGAAATGTATTAGTATAAGCATAAGCTAAGCAATATATTACGTGAATTGTGAAACTAACTGCATTGTGAAGATTGTTATCTGGCAGACAATGCATGTTGATGCTTCAGTGAGTAGTCCTCCGTAAAGAGAAGCAAACTCGCAGATCAATTAGATCCAACTGGCTAAAATACGCATATAATGTTATACCTTTGGACTGCTATGTTACATTACAATTAATTTAAATATATTTAAACGTTTATATCAGGGTTAGGATGTGCATGTAATACATTATAACATGTTGAACTTCAATAAAAATCAACATTTTGACAGTGTTTCTCCTTTGCGCAGTGCACGGTCTATCTGCCAGCTCTCAGGACTCAGCCAAGTCCCCTGAACCGTCCGCAGACGAGTCGCCAGACAACGACAAGGAAACTTCAAGCAACGGCAGTGACTCCGGAAAGAAACGAAAAAGAAGAGTGTTGTTTTCCAAGGCCCAGACGTACGAACTTGAACGCCGTTTTAGGCAACAGAGGTACCTATCCGCTCCTGAGAGGGAACACCTCGCCAGTTTGATTCGCCTGACGCCGACTCAAGTGAAAATTTGGTTCCAGAATCATCGATACAAAATGAAGAGAGCCCGCGCTGAAAAAGGTATGGAAGTGACCCATCTCCCCTCCCCTAGGCGGGTGGCCGTGCCTGTCTTAGTCAGGGACGGAAAGCCTTGTCATACTCTTAAAGCTCAGGACTTGGCGGCCACTTTTCAGGCTGGAATTCCCTTCTCGGCGTATAGTGCCCAGTCACTTCAACACATGCAATATAACGCTCAGTACAGCGCCACCACCACGCCACAATTCCCTACAGCACATCACTTGGTGCAAACGCAACAGTGGACTTGGTGAAATCGTAGAGACTGGCGAGATGCCTTTTGAGAGCACGATAGGGAGGTTCATCACAAAGTAAAGACTTTCATTTTTTCAGCTTGACCCATATGCCATTTTATTCGGGGCTAATGTGTGCGCCGTGTTTACATGTTTTCGTTATGAGAACTGGGTCCAGCCTCTCCCTAGATTTAAGAATGTCATTGCTCTTGTGAAATTTTGTAAAGTATGTTGTGTGTTGTAGAAATGTTTTTTTTTTGTCTTTCGTGTTATCAGCACGTGCAAACCACTTTATAATTATAGAAATTTTAATTTCATGCTTCTTTTATGGACTGGAAATATTTATGGCCATGAATAAACATTGGCAAGTTTTAGATTATTTCATTTGTTTTTATTTTCTGTAAATATTTTGTGGCAAATGTTTGCAACGCATTTAGGAGCGTTTAGTTGGAGATATACATATTTCCAACTGATAATGAGGGAATAATTTTTCCCAGAACGTATCATGACTGTCGTATCAAAATCCATATAGCTACTATGTGAATAACAGTTAAATCGCGCGGTGATGGGTAAATATCCCATTTTTTTTAATAAGATTTTTAATAAAAAAATATGTGTTTCAGAAATGACGTTTCGGTTTACGTGTCCTGTTAGTTTTGGGTATACATTTTAAGTTCTGATGGTGATTTGTGGGACTATAGAAGTCCGTCTACGTGTTATTGAAGTTGCACAAAAGCGAAGGCTGTCTGCAAATCTCTTGCGTACTTAAATCCTTTCTTTGGAGCCAAATTTAATCAGTAGAATTTTTCTGAATTCGAACATCTCGCTAATAAAGAGGCTAAAGTCACTTGTGCAATGGGACTAAAATCCACTCACTTAATATAAGAGGGCTTCTTCAGCTAAGCAGCTTTTGACTCAAAAGCTTCCCTTCTTCCACAGTCCCCTCCACTCTCGACCGATGGTGTAAAGTGGCTGGCTATCCAATAACAAACACGTTAAAAAATGGTTCGTTATGCTGTTATTATTTAATACAATAATGGTATTGATATGCATACAGCAATAATAATCAATAACACGTTTGATTGCCTACCGTCAATATATATTATTGTAAAACGCACGGGTGTTATTAAAATTATGTCTGTGTTCCATTGTGTAAGTGAGACAAAGACTCACATGATATCATAGGCTAGGCCTACTGTGTAAAAAAACAAACAAAAAATTTGTTACTGTGCGTTTTGGGGAGAAAGCAAAACCACAAATTGGCCCCCAGTGATTCCCTAAACGCTCTGTGGATTATATCTTAGGTAAATATGATAACCAGTTGAAAATCCATGCATTTTGTTTGTTCCAGCACTGAAACCTCACAACAGATGTTTGAGTCGCCCCTATCATCACTGAACAAACAACTAAATTGACAAGATTTGCTAATTATTTACAGACTTCGGTCTCAAGGGGCTGCTGCTTTCGTGAGACAGAACTCGATCTGTTCACACGAAGGGTGTATATGTTGGTTCAGTGTTTGAGCTGAGCCTTATTTTTCTTGAAATAATGGCAATGAAGCGCAACAGCATTTTTATCCTCGTTCTAGGGTTCCCTGTTTATAACCCGTGGAATGTTGGTCTTTATCTCGAATTTACGTATCAGTTCACAACAAAATGAAAGTGTAAGAAGAGATAATTAAAACAGTGCTAGTAATTGTGATCAGGAAAAAGCTATCTAATAGGCCTAACTGGTCCCGTTAAATGTTTCTTATAACATATTGCGCAAAATGTTATACCCTTTCTCAGGCTAAATGAAAAGCATCACCAAGCTCATAGTCTAAAAATAATATTTGTGGTTTCAAGTATTTACCCTGAAATGTAGATAGCACTCTGATGAGATTGTGCCCAATGCATAATACAGTACACAATACCAATACACACATGCACAGGACAAGTTTTCCTGGATGTTAAAGGCGTCCATATTAACGAGAAGCAGGATAATGCAGACAGTTGAGATAGACTGACATAGTTGCTTGTTGCTATTCAGACCCTTTATCTGGACCAGTGCATCCCAAGTCAGGGAGATGTATCCTTGGGGTTTTTGTCGTGCTTGTCAGTTGGTGCCATTGTGATCGTTGTGCACACGTTGTATTCCATATGGGCAGCTGGGCTCAGGCAAGGAGAAAAGGATCTCTTACAAAACCCAAATTGTGTCCAGCTTTCAAATAAAGCATTGTTGTCTCTCAAAGAAAAACGAATTAAAAATTCGCGCTATATCTATTCTGGTAAAAAGAAACCCCTTTCACCAAAAACAGGGAGTCCTTATTCCTTGATAGAGCTATGCTAACAACATCCTACTCATTTCTGTTTCAGCCTCTATACTAGTTCTCCAAACTGAAAGGTTATTGTCTGTGTCAAAAAGTGAATCTCCATTGCGGAAAAACTATTTTCAAACCCTAAATTCAGACACTGTTCTTCCTTGTTTTCTTTGTGCTTGGTTTGTGTGTAGGCGTATTTCCTAAATAGCCACATGGAAAATATTTCCACAGATATTTTTTTAGTATAGGACCATGCCTTCATCCTCCCAGGAAATACCACGAGGTGATTTGGTAACATACTAGATTCATATTTCTCTAATTACAACGAACATTAAAACATTTTTTTAAGCAACTCGTTTTTCTCAACAAAAAAAAACAAATATATCAAATTTCATATATCAATAGTGAAAACTGCAAAGATTATGACATTAAATCAAAGAGTTAAAATGTCTAAGAAAATGCGTAAATGTATGCTACTGTGTAAATCGACAAATAAAACCTTATAGCCTGCGACTGCAATGCTTTTATTTATTGTTCTTAACATCGACAGCCTGTTAGGCTACTCAAATATTATTTGCATTTTATACATCTCAGCGGTCCACCGTATTGTCAGACAATACGTGTGATTATCGAATAGGTTAAACAATAGGTTAATATATATATGCCTATACATGTTAACAGTCAGATCAATTTCATCATAATATAAGATTATATTTGTTCTAGCAAGCATGCACTAAAACTATGCTTGAGTCATCTGTTTGTCTATAATATTACCCACCAAATTTCTGTGGCCTGTTGTTTGAACACATAACTTTGTATTAACAATTAACAATTAACAATAACTGGTTAGAAAATGATTCGGCCTTTTTGTTTACAGAGTTATTACATGAATTTGCTTCTGGCCGCCAAGAATGATAAACTGTAAACGGCAAAACAAACAGCGACCACCACTGTCATATTGAATAACAAGTCTTGGAATACAATACTTCAGGAAATATGTACTTGGGACATCGTGGATTCCTTTAATACTGACCATTTGAACCTCGACATTAATCATTTTCTATCATATACATCTCCAAATAAACGAGGATTTCAAAAAGCAGCGCGTTCATTTAAGGAAGCGATCCAATTTTATTGCCTTAAAAAAAGATCCAGATTAGATTTGCCAAGCACCCTGACCCAGTTCAGATATAAACGAGAGGGAGAATGTGGTGTGGGATGAAGATGTATAACAGAAATTGAACCAAACATTTAGAGAAATCGTTACGCATTGTTGCCACCAGATGGAAGCAGAGCTCTACATTTGGTGCACTGTCTGTCTTCCTACCTCACGATTTTCCACAGTTAACATTTCGATAGCCTTCGTCTAGCAATTGTATAAGTCTTTAAAGTACAAGTAACATTACACAAATCACAATATTAAATATTAAACAAAAGTGTAGGCTATAAAATAATCTTGCACGTCAGTAACATAAGCACTAAGCAGGCAGTAAATTGCTGCTTATGCAAGTCATAGAGGGAAAGGGAGACGGAGCAAGTCCGCGTCGTGGCGCAATAGGATAAGAAACTAAATGGTTTTTTTTTTGGTTTTTTTTACAGCACATAAAAGGTGTCAATAGTAATTGAAGTTACTTTCATATTTCATAAGAACCCGGACCTATGTCCCCTTAAAGGAAAAATGTAAGGGATGTAGGCCTTATACCAAATGGACCGCTTGGATAACATTCCTTACATTTTTTTTAATAGTATGACGTTTTTCTTTTTATATAGGCTATGTCACTTTCGGTTTTGGGTATTTATGCATCGTTTTCTTGTCTCTTGATTAATAAAACTGATTTCACTTTTAATTGGTATCTCCACAACATATATTACAATTATAAAACGCTGATGGTTCAATTAACTGAGCAACTCATTGCCATTTTGCTTAAAGTGACAGACGTTACATGGTATTTTCTATAACTTCTATAAGGTTAAAATCACTGTGTGACATACAAATTTACTTTCTTTTAGGCCCATTTCATATTTTTGTTCTAGAAAACGGGATCTCATATACACGTGTCCTGGTGCGAAGTAGTGTCCAAATAGGTTTATCCTATTTTAATCTAGACAAATAACGGAATGAACAAATAACGCCATCTGAAGGGTCGCCATGTTTATGCACCTGATTCACCTTGTGAATTTGCACCTGTAGGGGGCCTCGTTACATTATACAGACGCATTAGAGGCGAGATGCCGAACACGAAGTAAGGAAGAGGAGGCGAGCACAATTAATTAATAAGTTCACAACATTGTACGCTACGATGAGAGTAGTGATGCGAAACTATAATGTTTATGGTTTAGAGTCTTATATATAGAGAGAGAGAGATTTAAACACCCTAGTGTGTGTGTGTGTGTGTGTGTGTGCGTGTGTGTGTGTGTGTGTGTGTGTGTGTGGGCAACGTACTAGCATAATGTCTACGTGGGTGTGCATGAGCAGCAGGGTCTCCCTCTGAACTGTGAGATGAATAACACCAACAGACAAGCAGCAATGCAAGCATACTCCTCTTACTGTGTTTATGCTCCACTTATATGAAATAAAAAAATGTCACATCTTTTACATAAATCAAGTATAGCTCTTCACTGATCACCACGGATTATTATAAATTTCTTCTGATTTGTATTAATGCATGTGTGATACAAATAATGTTGACAATTCTTTATTAATAAGAACACATAATAATAATAATAATAATAATAATAATAATAATAAAAACAACAACAACAACAAAAACAAAAACATGTATGCTTATATATTTATTATTATACTTTTTATGTTTGTTTTCATTTATTATTTTTTATGTATGTGTTTATTGTTTTCCTTTTCTACAACCCAGTGCTACTCCATTGCATCTGATATGTTTTTGTATGTAATACTTTTTGATTTTACATCTTGTCTTATGTGTTGGATGTTTAGCCTGTAAAACAATATACAGTGACAACTCTGGTTGACAAATGTTCTCCATTGATTTATATACGCATAATGATTCAATAAATTATTTTTTCTGCAGGAAATCAGGAGGAAAAATATATGTTTTTAAGTATGTCTCCATGCTTGCATGTATGGTCTTTGTTCTTCAACATCATATTAAATGAATGCTATTCTAGGGACATTTTGAATGACGCACTGTTTCCAAATAACATCAAGTAGTAAATAGCCTGACGTAACCAAGATAGTATAAATATTTGAAAAACAAGTTTCTAGTATAACAGATTCAGGCAATAATAATTCATTCTAATAAGAGAAGTAAGCTAGAGAGAACATTTTGTAAACCTGAAAACTGGCTGCAATTCTCATTTCCTTGCACAAAGAAAACAAGAAGCAATGTTTAGCTGAGAGACGCTGATGGTGCAGTTCTTTAAGCAAGGTATTGTACTGGTCTGACTTTTAAGTACCACATATGTCTGTGGCTTATTCAGTGACAACTATGAAACAGGCTGAGTGTCAAGGTTCTTGACTTTGCTAAATATTGACCTTAAGAAAATGTGTAGTGTGCAAAGAGAGGGTATCAACATGTTTTGCTAGAGTCAAAAATTATGCTTCTCACAGCATCAAATTCTTTTTTCCCACACATACAGACACAACAATTATGAAAACAGCAGATGTATAATGAAATAAAGTACTTCTAAACAGATATTTCTGTGTAGTGGTTTTCTTCATCAATCTCCATTGACAGTTTCTTAGGGCTACAGGTTAACAGCATACACTTACATATATTGTATATTCAATAGTGTTTCTGCCTCATTTGACTGGTATGAGTCTTGCAGAGTAAATTGCATATACAAAATCAAAGGGTTATGTTTTTTAATCAAAATATGATGTGTTGAAACTCAGTATTTATATATATTTATATATCTAGGGCTATTACTGCACCTGCACTACATTATGGTATTAAGAATGTTAAGGGCTATTCAAGACATAATAAATGTGACAAAATATGGTTTCAAATTTGTTATCTAAATCATAAAATTCTGACCAAGGAAAAATGCAGTATGGTATACAAAGAGAACATTACAGAGCATTGGCATAGCAAAATATTGATTTATTCCATCCATTCCACCTGTGAAGTAATGTGAAAGTTTTTATTTTGTCCCTCTTACCAAATATCCTGGCCATCCAATCAACTTTGTACATTAATCAAGTTTGAAAAGGTTGCTAGTGAACAAAATGAAACTAATACTTCTATCCGTTCATTTCATGTATTTATGTGTTTGTAAACGCTGTAGCTGTATGATCATTCAATAAACATGCACTATAACACACTGTAATGAAACATGCAGTACATGTAAAAAAAACATTCAAGTTTGAAAGAAATGTGATTCCGGACACCTAAATGATAGCCTTAAACTAAAACTGTGTACTTAACACTATACATGAGATAACATGACCATCTATTGCAACCATTCTGGCTGAGATACACATTTGAAATAATAAAGTTTTTTCAAAGTAAGAAAGCAGAATATAGAAGATGTGAAAAGAATGTCTTTGATTTATGCCGAATATGAGTCCAGTTAAACCTCTCTCAACCATTTTATATAGATGAGAGTAAAAAATCATCCTTCTATGTCTTTTCAAATGGACATTTTTGTACATCTACCAGCATGTATTCGCTGCACTTTTAGAAATCACTTTGTCCATTGAAGTAGTCTGTTACTGTAGTTAACTCTCAAACAACAAACAAACAACATGACCTGCCAAACTTCCAACCACTCTACTATGTAGACACCTGTTGGCAGATCCAGTGGCTGTTATGCTGTTCACTTCACTGGCCAATGAGAAGATATTATAAGACGCTTTAAACTCCTTAAACATTTCCTATGTAATGAAGGGTGTCGTTTTTGGGTCGAAAGAGTTACCACTTTTAATATTTTGGGAATTTTTGATTGAACCGCACAAGTTTGTATAGACAATGTAATTGCATTGTTTTTTCTCCACATTACTCTTTGAATATGTTTCTGTATTGTGCTACACTGATCTGTAACATCAAGTCAAGTGTTGACTGCAGGGTTACCTTTAAAGCTAAAGTCAGCAATTGTAAGTGGCATGGTCAGCACGGTCTGATATCTGCTGATAAAATAATCTGGTGTCTCTACACAGCCCTGGCTCTATAAATAGAAACACAAACAAAGTGGTGCAGACCACACAAGACAACACTGTCCTATAGCCGTGGCAATGTGTTTTAAATGTGTGAGTCAGATCTTCTGAGGGAGCACCCTATGGGATTGAAGGGAGAGGTGTTTTGTTTTGATCTAGTTTACATATCAACAAGCTTTCTCCAGAATGACTGACGATACCTCTAATTTTATAGTACACATGCTTTTATGGTTCTATGCTGGCCACAGTGTTGCTAAAAATGTACTGTACTACACTGTTCGCATACTGTGAATTAAATGTACACCCAATTAGTGCATATTTTACCGTATATTACATTCATTAACATTTTTAGGGAGCATAATAACGTATTCATTGACTAGTCATTCTTTTGAAAGCATTATGTTGAGGACAAAGTCAGAACAAAGTATTTGGTTTTCCATGTCCATACATTAGTTGTCACTTTTAAATGCTGTGTTACTATGTTATTACATGCAAATTGCCATTTGGTCTTATTTCCTTTTGTCTTCTCTTTCTCAATGTTTCACCGTAGGACTTGAATTGTCTTGTATAACAACTACAATCCGCTCCAGTCAGGTGGGCTGGATGGGGGACAGCGCTGACAATCGGGTTCCGAGAGTTGAGTGTTTATGCCTTTCGCTAAATGGATTGTCTCACCTTCTTCAGAAGATGAACATGAGGTGCTTGAGATGCCAACACTGCAAATGGATCCTGGGGCTTTGAGCCCAATAATGACCAACCATCATCTGTTTCAGACATGCTTCAATCAGATAATATACCTAAGCCTGCATGAGGGGACAATCTGGTGGCATTGTGTTTTACCAAATCAAGTTGAGACTTGATTCTTGATACTTCCTGGGTAAAGATGTAAAATATGTATTATACAGTTGTGTCTATCATATATTTGTGTACTTATGTGGATCTGTGGTGAATATATAGTATGTCTCTTATTTAACTGCAATGGAAAGTAATAAACAAAAGTTCTTCTGTGTTTTCTTTGATTATGTCCTTATTTGTTCAGTAACGCTAATACTTCATAAATATTCCCATTACTGAAACAGAAAAAGCCCCAGCCAAGCACAGACCATCACTGTGGCATTGCTCTGAAATTGGGAATTTACAGAACATGGTTTTTGATGCCAGATGCTGTATGCTGTTATTAAGCAAATATAAACAGTGGCTTTCAAGTACATTTTCTATAGCTAAAAGGTGTTTTAGGTGTTATTCTTTAAGGAGACATTATTCACGTAAAACAACTTCCCATTAGGCCCCGGTGTTGGATTTGATTCTCTGAGGCACAGGACCAAACCAATGAATGACCAGGATGGTAATAAACCCACTTTTATGTTGTATTGCATTATGTTTGTGTTCATACACCAGTTGTTTTGTAATATACAGTATTTACCACATCAGAAGACAAGATGAGAGGTGGTGTCCAGAAGGTGAAGTCCAGCTGGAAACTAAGGTGTTTAGGTATCACATCTACAGTATATCAATGTGCCTTTGAGCAAAGGATTGGATCTCATTTTGTTCTAGGAGTTCCTTATGGCAGGCAGCTTACTTTTATGCCTAACAGTATAAGGATTACTCTAAATATGCAGTACAAAAGGTCAAATGATATATTCACAGGTACTTAGTATTACATATTTTGCTTTGTTATGTACTGTGTGTATATTGATATACTGTATTAATAATCGCCAGTATTTTTTAATTTATCCTTTTGTTTTGTTTTTTGTAAAACGTTACATTAGACATTCTCAGGAGAATCACAGGCTGTTAACCATTACATATATATATATATATATATATATAATATTTTTTAATGTATGAGAAGGAATAGCGGCATTTCATAAACATAATTCTGTAATTCTGGTTCTGTTATGTAGCCTTGTATAAAAGCAATACAATGCAATGTAGAATATGCAATTAGGTTACATGTACTGTATGGAAATGTATGATAATAATAATAATAATTATAGCAGTATTATAGCAACTGAACTTGTCAAGAATGTTTTAATATGAACTTAAAACACCTGTGTCTGTGAATAGGTTTGATCTCATAGAGTTTGGCATCATATGGCATGAGAACACATCAAAAATATTATGTTAAATTCTCAAATAAGAAGCACATTTGTAACGAGCTATAATCCTCACAGAATAGAATAGAATAGAATAGAATCACTATACATGTGAATATGAATATTGGCTCTATTCAGAAAAAGGCCTCATATGAAATATCCAAACGTAATAAAGACTGTATACTACAGTCGACTACATATACAGAATGTAAAACATATTACTGTATATAATTTTGTATAAAACAATACACTGATAGTAATCACACGAACATTGAGATTACATTAATGAATATATTTTCATGTCATAAGCATTCATTCATAAATGTTAATAAGAAACAATTCCATATATAAATTAAAAATTCCACTTATGTTTGAATAAACTTACAAATATCATGTACACTGAACTAATATAACAAGACAATTGAATATCAGATGATTCCACCACTAAACACATTTAGTTACATAATTTAAGTGTTGTATAATCAAGTAATTTACACCTGAACATCTCAAATGAAACGCTGTTATTTTGTTCACAATATGCATGATCAACTTGGATTCACATAAGACATCGTCAATTATGCATTTTATGTGGTACAGCAAAAATATCAATCAGTAATTGAGAGAGAGTTCTGGGAAGAAAACATTCCAAAAAGAAGTACAATAAAGTTAACGTGCACAGATTTGAGCATTGTTACAGTAGACACTTGAACAATGACTCAAGTGGACTTGGATCCAGTGGACAGTCCATTGTCCACCAGGCTCCCTGGAGGAATCCCTGGCTCAGGCCTGCGGTCATGGCTGGAAGGAGAGGAGGGAATTGGGAGCAGCCTTCAGCGTTTTAGCACACGATGATTTTGCGATGGCTTCAGAGAAGAGGCCAGCCAAGCATTTTAAGTGGAGGGGCAGCAGAGAAGGCAGCATTGTAGAGAAGTGCAGGTAGCCTAATGATCAGGCAGACAAGATGATATCAAGCACACTCAGCGATGGCTAGGTACAAACAGCTGACATCTTTTTGTAGAAAAAGATGCACTGGAACACGACGAGACAAATCCAACAAACAAGAGTCACAAACCACTGTTATGACTATATAGTGCAGGGCGTGACAATGAGAAAAGTATGGTAGAGATATGCTCTTTCGTGGAAACATGAGACTACCAAACTGTATGCAGTATTGCACATTCATGGATGTATTGTGTCCATTAGTTTAAATTGTCAGCATGTTTTGTGTTTATGATGATGATATGATGTAAATCACTGTAAAATACTCTTCTGCCACAATTTAGGGACTATCCTTGTTCATTTCCTTTAACCCTTGTATGGTGTTCTGGTCTGTGAGACACGTTTCCAATGTTTACCAAAAGATAAATAATACGATTTATACTTTTTTCAACCTCATACTTCTTGGCTTGGGCAAATTTTCTGTGAAGAACATAAAAAATATGAAATTTTAAATGACCTCACACCTTACACATTTATATTACACACATGGTGTTCGGGTCCACTGGACCCATGGGTAATATAAGTGTAGAAGATACTAGTGCCAATTCAGCCCAACACTCAGAACAACAACAAGAACACGAAGTTAGTGTGAGATTTTGTTGCATATGTTACAGTATATATCAGAATGTCTTACCTTGACCAGCGATAATGTGTAAGTGATTGAGTGAGTGATTTACAGACAGACATTTCATTCCTGATCAAAGTATTTTCATCATTCGAGGTGGTGGCCAGTAACAACAAAAATAAGTAATATGATGTGTGGACCCATGCAAGATGTACAGAAAGTTACAGTAAACATACATGTGCAAGGGCAATACATATATGTAATGCACACAGTAAAACTCTGCCTCTCGTGTTGTAGGCTGGCATGAAAACACCTCTATGTTCACACTGCCAGCTGAAGTCCGATTGTTTTTCTTTTTTCTTTTGTGCACATCCACATTGGTTTGTGCAAGGCTGAACAGCAGAAAAACACATGCAATCTACATTCAGAGGTGAAATGTTGAGGTGGTTTGAAATAAATGCGATTCACATCGGATTTATGCAGATGCACCTCAGTCTGAACTGTCTGACGACTCAGATTTCAGAGTGTCTTTTGTTGTCTCTCCATCACTCTCTCGCTGCACAGTGAAGCCCACCTTGACTCGTTCATCACACACTGTGTGTCACTGTCCACTGTGTGCACCAATCAGACACCAGTATTGGGCAGTAACTAGTTACTGTAACATTCTAACTTTTTTCAGTAACTATTAGTGTAACTATTTTCAAAACAGTAATAAAATTACAATTACTAATCCAAGTAACTAATAGTTACAGCATTACAATAACAAGATTTCTTTCTGGTTTGAGAGACTGCAATGTTTTTACTTTGTCTGACGGTTAAGTATCATAATAAAGAGGATTACATTCTAAAATTAGCTGGTTTTTCAGAAGGAGCGAAGCAGGGTAGTGATTGTGAAAGTAATGTAGTAATGTAACTAATTATGTTTAATACCAAGTAATGAGTAAAGTAATATTATTACTTTTTGAAGGCGTAATCATGAACTTGTAACTTATTACAATTCCTGAGTAACTTGCCTAACACTGTCAGACACACACCCTCCTCGGGCTGGTATACATTGCAATATTTGATAATGATGTAGTCACTGCAGGCATCAATAGCAAGAGAGAGAGTTATGAGTGACACAAAAGGAATCCGCTTTGAGCTTCATCGCTAAGTTTGTCTAGTGCCACAGAGTTCGACACTGAGGCTTAACAGCATGACTGTTGGGAGGGCGAGCTGATGTGCCTCGATTTCTCCTGCATCCGCATTGGAACCCCGTTCAGCTATGGATACTGATGCCTACATAATAATGACAGCAGATAGGTGATAGTTTGGGGATAGTTTGGTGACACACACATCTGATCTGATCACTTGCAAATTACAGTGTGGACAGATGTATCTTTAGTTTTGATTTGAGAAACAATCCGCTTTGCCTGCAGTGTGAACATAGCCTTAATTTAAACATCAATTCTTGTGGCTGTAAATAAATAAATGCATCCATCAGACCCATCCATCAGACCCACAAACATTGGCTGAGTAACAAATATATGAACACCACACAAGAGGATTATGGGTAATGTAGGCAGGGACAAATTATAGAAGTGCAAATTACAAAAAGCATATATTTACATATTTACACTTTCTAAAAATGTAATAGAATCACTTTCTTGTGGCCTAAAGTAATCGTTGGATATTGTTGTTGTAATTAAAATACATATTCACATTCTACATTGTTTATATTTGTGTACAACATTAACAGATACATTTAAAATGTTACTACATTGTATTATATTTGTTTAAAAAATGAACACATATACAATGTGTGACTACATCATTTCTGTTGAGCTGGGTTAGAAGACAGTGAGATATATTTTTGTTTTCAATTATCAAAATGTAATTTCAGTGTACATCTAACCCTAACTATTACTCACCCAGTGTAACCCTTCACAACAAGCATAATTTACCTATTGTCCTGTTGCATAACAATATTGATCATTGTATTGATACATAATATCTTATTATAGATCTGAACCCTGTGTTTCCTCTGAAGTGTGTTCGTGCATGGTGGTAGCTGCAAATAATGACATTAATTCTCTCAGTCTTATTTTATTTGCTTCTAAACCACCCAAGTTTGGCAAAAAATATATGTTATCAGTTTTTCTAATTTATTTGCATATTTAAAGATGAATCAATGAGGATATCCAAGAGGGCTAAGTACATGTTAGTTATTTTGTCACCTGCTTGTTTACAGACAGGGCATTTAAAGCAACACAAACTAGATTATTGTCATTCAAAATTGTCAAAACCGGTTAGCAATTAGCAATGTGCATACACCTAATTGGTTGATATGCTGCTTGTGAAAATGTTAAATACTGTACATGCATAGCATAAGCTGTATGTTATTTTATTGTATTATGTTCAAATCTAATTGTTCACAAAAACCAAAACACCCTTTATTACTACAAAAGTGGTAGTTGACTGCAATTTGTTAACATTTATTGTAGTACTGAAAGTGCTTTTTCTTAAAAACCAAACTATACTTTCAGCATTATTTTTTTGCTTTAATGTTTCTGGAATTATTATTTATTTATTATGTATTTCCATGAAATTACAAGGAATGCAACTTAACACATACAGTATTTAGGTACTATGATGTAGTATAGGGTAATATTGTATTAGTCTATATATTATACTGTATATGAATAGATAGATATGATATGCTATGTTGATATGAAAGGGGTTGAGGAGCTGTATTTAGTCAAATTACCAGTTTACTGAAGGACAAACCATGCTGCCAAATTGCACTTCACAAAGGAATATTTTGCCTCATACAAGGTAACACGAAATAATGTTATTCTTGAAATTCTTGAAATACTATAGACTTTAGCATATCAATATTATTAATTTGACCTTGCTTAACATTTTAGTCACGCATATTTTGAATGGCATAGTGATTAATTACTGTGGAGGCTGCTTTACTGAGCTGCCTGGGAAAGTCTTTGGGGAAATCTTAGGCTCTTGACCAAGACGCTGTAGACACAAGACACAAGACTGTGTAAAACACATTTGACAGTTACAACAACTAACAAAATAGTTTGTCTGCAGCTATTAAATTATGACGGATATACTGCATTATCATGCAGTTTGTCTGTGCACAATGTAGTCTATAGCCATGGATATTATTAATAAAACTGAATTATGTTTATAGCCTAATAACTTTTTTGCATGAATGAGTTCTGCATGGCAAGCACAAGAAAAAGCCACTGCATTATATGTCACACAAAACAACTCAATTTCATATTCCAAATATGTGAAATGTAATGCAGCCTTTATGACAAGTTCAATAAATTCAGGCTGAAGTACTATTTTGATGTGGCTGCAGTGTCAATCAATTCAAATATAAGAAAAAAAGCATTGTGTAAGTGTAAAGCCAGCACAAACATACCAGTTAAAATTACTCATTGAAATTCTACTTCCATTCATTTTCATTGTTGAGTTGTGAAACCATTTAGAAGTTTTTCTCGTAGTGTTCAGAGTATACTCTTAAACTTTTGATTACACACAGTAGCTCTCACCTTTCATATGATAACAAGTCAAATTGAGTTTGTGGCATAAATGGATATCATACACTTGATAAAAAAATTACACCTATTTGCCTGCTTTACATGTGTGAGATCACCCTGTATTATTATTGTTATTCTTACTTTTTTATTTTTTTTATTTTTTTACCATAGAAAACATGTACCCAATATTTCTGTACCCACCCAACTCACATCACATAAGGCATCCAAAATCCATATGCTAACATAAAAGGATATGTATGTTTTAAAGGGTGCCAAGATTTTTTAAAGATTTAAAAAAGATTGTAAAAAATGTCTGTGGATTTCACAGTGAAAAACGGTCATGAAGGTAAAATATCGTAAACTCAAAAATGGTTTAATACAGCTTCTGTAACAGTGAAAAACCATAACAATACAAATCACCCAAAAAACTTTATTAATGCATTTTTTTTAAGACATTACACCACTGTAAAATAAGGATAAGGTGTTTATAGGTAAATGTGCTCTATGTTTATACAGCAAAGACTGTAAATTATGCTTAGATTAGCATTTTACCCAGAATGCATTTCATTATTTTAACATGGTATTGAAACTATTGAATAATATGATATTTATCACATTAATTTGATTTGTTTTCATCATTACTAATTTCTGACTTATCTGTTGACTTCTGCATGTATTTGCAAAGACATACATTTAAACATGGGTGACATCTCAAATATACTATAGCTAGCCTATATGTTAACACAAAGGTTTCCATATAATAAAAAATATCTGGAATAAAACTCTAAGTCAAAATCCAGCAGTAGGATACTATTTTCCGTTTACCATAAAGAATGTGGTATAACACCCTATTATACTGTACAGTAAGTTCTACCATATATCTTACAGTTAAAGTAACCACATCTGCTGTATTTTACCTTATATATGTTATATTTTACAGTGTAGCTCCAGGGCTGCATTGTGGTTCTCAAAGTATATCCCCCCTTGCAGTAGGCCTACAGGACATCAGAGAATATAATTATGCTAAAATAGTTCATGAGTGAAACAACAAGGGTTACAAATTATACTGTAAATGTCGAGACATTGCTGCTCAGTCAAAACACAGACGTATTATGAAGGTCACATATCACTATTGCTATAGAACAGTCAGTCTTGCAACACGATAGAATATAAGTGACTTGACTTTCACTTTCATGCACGTGTTAACTATGAAGTAATAATGAAGAGATTTTGTTGAGTCTGTTGATCGGCAACATTACAAACACCAAGGAATACCATTATATGTACATGTGACTGTTGTAGTGGATGTGCTTCAATTCCTTTAGTGATTAGTCTATGTTATTAAAAAATACATATTTTTAATATTAATTAATAACTTAATAATCGTAATGTATATATAACAGCCAATTTCTTGGAAATAATACCGAAATAAAATATGCAGTCACTAAATTAAATAACAATAAAAATTACTTGTGGTGGAAAGTATGGTCGTAAATTTTGTTTCAACATTGGGGGGACATATAAGTGAAGGTTTTGGGGGTCCTCTATCAGAAAAATCTGAGAATCAAACACTTCTGGTCAATTCTTATGTAAAAATGTGTGCCTTTTATGTAATTATGGTGGGAATGTCTATTTATAGGAAAACATTAAATACAGAAACCCTGGGACAATTCAAAATAAATGGAATATAATGCAGTAAGGGTTATCAAACATGTAGCATATTGCTTTCAAATTATCTGGTAAAATGTTTTTAACACACATAGGCATGATTTATATGTCCTCTTTTCTTTGAGGAAAGTAAATATGCATGTGACATATTCATGTCAGTGATTAATAAATTAATTTGAATGATTAACCCATCATGTTCAAAACGTTATGCAAATTCAAATCATCTGTGTTATGGGAAATCTAGGCTATCTGACTCAAAACAATAAGTCTACTACACATTTTGGCCATAACCAATTAAAACATTGTCAAATCTATTTGAGAATGAGACCTTAAAAGTCAAAAACACAGAACTGTTGGCTTGATCTTTCCAAATTTACCAAATATGCTGTCGTAAGCGTATACGGGTGCGGAATGTGCGCATTAAAATATCAGGAACATATGACATAACAGTCTGAAACAATATTCCATCGGGAAGTAGTAGGCATATTATAGGCTACAATTACACTGCCAAGCGGTTCAATGAGCGGTGTGATACGCATATGGTCTACTCTGAAATCAATGGGCAGCCCCAATGCGTTTTTCATGTTTTTATTATTGGAGACACATCCACCGCATCCCTCTGAAATCTAAATCTTTGGTGGAAAGACGTTTAACAAAATATTTTAGTGTACACATGTAAAACTAACATTATAAATATCCATACAATACTGTAAATTTGATTAAATTATATGACGTAAAAGACTATGTTAACTTAATATTCAGTATTTTCCACACATGCATTCAATACATATATCTGTTGTTTGGTAATGCAATGCATTTAATCTGATGTTAACCGCAGAAATCACGTGTGCTTGCCATAGTGATTCTGTAACTGCATATTTTTGTTTCCATTATAACATTTTTAAGACTATGCTTCCTGCCCAGCAATAATCAGGCTTTAGACTACGTTAGCGTCATGCGAAAAAGTGTTCAATACCCAAATTGTATCATCATAGCCTATATCATATTTTTGTGATGGGTTTATCTAGAGAAGACACATGTGAGTAGTCTGCTTATTCAATTATTTAACATCAAAGGCTGCACATATTTGCCCCAGGCTAAAACAAATATGTGTAGACTACTGTTCAAATTTAAACTGAAAATGTATTTTTGCCAATATCGTTGACATTCAATTTTACTGGTTATACCGTTATAATGCCATTTTGCGGGAACCTACAGCACATTACCCCAGAAACTATACAGCTGACGCACAATCAAACGAAAGGCAAGAATAGGACATATCCTATAGGCCTACATAACTGAAAGTGAATTGGGTTTAGACACCACGCACTCTAAAAGCTTTGTTTATGCTTTTTGCTTTATGCAATTTATGTTCCTAAAGATGTTATCTGGAATGGACTTTTTCAGGCAGATTAAGTACAACATGTGCATGCTTCTCTGATGCATTAGGCAATGTGCAATGGTATGCTGTGTTTCTATTTATAAAATACATATTTTGCAAATAACCATCTACCAAAGCAATCACATGTACTGTAATTCAATAAGATTATCAACAGAAATCCAGGCTGCATTTGGCAGATATTTTCTAAATTCAAACCCTGTACAGTAGGCTACAGATAGGCTGCATTAGACAAATATGTGATAATATGTCAAACAGGTATATATTGAAGCTAATAATAATAATACATTTGAAAAGCACAAGGAAAGGCATGTTATGTTCTTTAGTGATATTGTTTTTGTATGGGTAAACTTTTATAATGAAGTTATTATGGCATACACATGTCCATATAGGCCTGTAGGTTTAATACATTTCTATTTTATTTTACTAATGTATAAGTCATATGTCATCGGTGCATTGCAATGCACAGTGCATTGATATACATAATAATATAGTAAACAATGTAAGGTTATTTCAAATTGACAAAATGGTTCTCTATTTTAAACGGCAGTTTTATCATAGCGTATAGAACATTTTCAATTTAAGCAATACTTACTTAAATGTTACCCTTACTCACAACAACCTCGGGAACGCGCCTCTCAAGGCCTCCTTAGATCCAAATACACGAATGCTCCAGAAAATTGTACTATTCTATGGAAAGCCCTAATACAAAAAATAAAAAGTTTCTAATTTATCAAAAATGCTGGTGTGCAGTTCTTTGTTAATTTATCAGTTATAACATCACCATATTGTTTTATATTCCGTGTTTGATTCCTATTAGCATCATTTCGTCCATCAAGCGACATTAATTGTGAGTGAATGGAAACTAAAGCAGAAGAATAAGGTCTTCAAGAGGCCTGTCACATACTTTCTCCACTTGGGAGGACCTTTAACCTACTTAGCTGTGGAACTACACTGTTTCAAGTAGTACAACTCAAAGATGTGCACCTGCTTGCTTTTTTCTCACAAACTAGTCAGCAGTTTAAAGAGGAACGAAAGTATTTGATCTAAATGCAAGTTGCCTACTGACTGCAGGTGTGGAATTTCTTCCACAAATGTCCATAACAAATAATCAATTTGGCACTAAAATTCAATTCGAATTCAAATTCCCGAGTGAATACAGGCTTGTGGCAAATATTATGTTCTTTTAAACCTATTAATTTGAAATAGGATCTTTTATGAAATGTCCGACGATTGAAATTATGTTTACCTTCAGTTTAAACGTATGGATAACTAAATGTAAAACGTGATGCGCATAATGCTTAAAAGAATCAGTCGATGTTCTTGAAACTAAGGAATGTTTGCTCCAACCTTGCTGTGTTGACCAAAAACTTGAGAGGCAATATGAAGAAAATGAATACAAATAATTGCATATTCAGTCATCAAATAAAAAGTAGGCCTAGCAGTTGTCACATTGGCTCCAAAGTCCTTTATAGCCTATGGAACACCTAGGCTATATTACTGTCTCTTCTTTAAGATTGTATTTGTCACATGATTTAAATAGAATAACATAGTCTACACATTAAAAGTTAAAGTGTGAAATCAATGGAATATGTTTTAGGCATATGCTATATGGCACTAATAGAAATCGTAAAAATAAAAATTAAATGTTAATTTAAAAATGGCCAACCCAACAGCAGTTACATTTTAATGAGGGTGTATGTTGGATTATGACATGTAATCCTTGCGGTAAATCATCGTGAGATTTGGCAGGACGAAATGCATTTTATATGCTTATTGGAATCACATGACGCATATTTACGCAGAATATATTGGACATATTTAAACATATCCTATAACCTTAATGCGAATATCCTAGACGATTTGTTATTTTGTGTCGGTTTCAGCGGGCTGTTTTAGGTCAGTTCCCTGTCGTGGCATGTCAAGTCTATTGATTCCCAGCGGTCACTTTGTACCGCCGGTATATCTTTAAGGTGGCAGGTCAAGACCCTGGCTCTTACGCCGAGCGCTACAGCCCTTCACTAGTCTCTCAAAATCTCTCTCAGGTTATTGAACCAGCACGCCGCGGTGGAGAAAGCACTTCAGTGACCAAGCTTAAGTCCATCTGCTGCGCTCAAATTCTGTACCATGGGCAGGGTTTTCTGTGGAGAGAGGGGGTTGTAAAGGTTGAGTCTTTCTAGGATGCAACAATTGTATGTTCACTAGTCCAGGACGGTAATATTGGGAGCAGTGAGCTTTTATAAAAATGGTCATATAGCCTAATGTCAGCAGCTATAGAAGACATCTTTTGAAACTGTCACGGATCGTGGTGGTTCACTAAATACAATAGGCTACATTAAATCGCATGACATATAGGCTACATTAAATCACATAATAGTTACCCTATATTGTAGCTGTCATTATTCTACAGAAAATTTGTCCATGTCAATTTGCCATATGTGTACAATTACGCAGTAGGCCCCTTTGTATCTTTTTCATTGAGACCGTTTTTGGTCTCGCAATTAAATATTTCCTCAATGTCAAAACCGTAGATAAGTTATACAATATATATATAATATTACATAAAAATGTGTGCATGGTATATATCAAGAGCAAGCCGTGACAAAGCTGCAGCCTCCAAAAAATAAAACCTAAAACCAATAGCCTAAGCCATTTAACTCCATGCATAAAAAGTATTAGGAGGTTGATTTAAAATCAAACCTTTCTCTTCAACAAGCGTTTTGGAAATGTGAAAACACGCCCAACCGCACCAGACGTTAAAAACTACAATCAAATGCAGATTGACACAATGTTATGTGATCTGAAAAATATGATCATGCAAAAATGTAAGTAAAATGATTGACAAACCTTGAACGGACTTTCTTAATTATTATTTTCTTGTCTTGAATCTTCTGCGATCGATAAAGGCTTTCCGTATAGGCTACAACAGCAAATGGGAGTGCAAAAATAAACCCAGGGTAGACCAAAAGTTTATATAGATCAGATATGTTTTTGACAGGTGTTAAAGGCAGCCAGCTTCAGATTTTTGTGAATTTCTAACGTGAAGGGTTTCAGGACCTGGGTCTTGCTCTCTGACTCAATAATCAAGGTTGAGAGCTTTGCGTCATTTACATAGCGGTCTTGGCTGAGGCCTATCTCTCAGTGCGAAAGACGCAGGATGCCCGAAAATACTCTCGGAAACTGATCAAACACATATCCAAATAAGATTAGCATTATATAGACGTATGTCTACTGTGTATGTCTTTTAATTGTATTCCCAAGACGCATTCATTGTCTTTTGTTATTTGTCAGGACCCTAAACAGTCTTAAGTCTTAACTGACTATTAGGCCTAAATGTCAAACTCCTTATTTTGACATGTTATGTTATATTCTGTTTCTGTTGCGTTTCTGAAAACTAAATCTGACTTTTAAACAGTGTGAGGCATGTATCACGCTTTCTTTGCACTAACAAAAAAGTTCAGCCACTTCAAAGTAAATCCGACAGAGAGTGTGCTACTAGTTTAATTAAAGGATGTGACCGAGTACGGAAAACGTAGGCTGCTGAAATATGCATAAGAACAATGCTTTATTACTTACAATCAGGCTAACAACTTAAACGCAGATTGGTGTTCTTAACATGGCTGACCAAGTCACATCTTAATTTGTTCAATTAGGGGAAGCAGCTATTTGCTGCCATGCCATGCTAAATTGAATTATGGATTTATGTAGACATGGGCTCCATCTCCAGCACAGGAACATCAAAGTTCTTAACATATGTTAATATAGCCTATCTTACACCTGGAATGGGGACGGTGACAATAATTAGACCCACCATGATGTGTAGGCTAATTTGCTGGAAAGAAGTGTAGAAGTATAGGCCTACACCACGTTGTCCGTATTGTTGCGTTGGTTGCGTTGTCAAATCGGCCAAGTAGTCATGATAATAATTTACATCATCATCGTCATCATCCGCGTCAGTCAAGGCTATTAGAAGCAGCATCACCAAAACCTTTATGATCTGCCTTTACAATTATCTTAAGGTTATAAGCGTTCTGATACATTATAAACCAAAACACTGTAAATTAAACAATATAACTATTCACTGTGAACAGTATCATTGCGCGCGTATACGATATTTAATAGTGTGGCATCATAGCAGTTTATAGGCGCTTTAAAATGTTTTTATATAAACGTATTTTTCTCATTTTTATCCTTCTGTTTTGTCGTCATTCCGTTGATTCTACTTGCTGGCGCCAGTAAGTTTACTCAACGCTTAAGACTCAAGTCAAGCACAGAGTAGTCTTCACTGGGATAAGGGAACGCAGACTCAGCTATATGACACGGCATGTTGAATAGGGATTATTGAACCAGACACAAAATAAGAAGCAAAGGCCATTTTTATTACATGTATACTCTTATGTGCTAATTTAATAGAGTGCATATATTTGCATTTCCCCTATGTTTATGATTGAATGAATGTATGCCAGGGCGTAGTTGAAAGGGGCAGAGACTGGTTTAAGCGTTTACCCTTTTTATTAGAAACATATTTAATTTGCAGGTTAGCATCCCTGGCTCGCTGTCAGGATTTGGTCAGTCTGAGCTCATTTGGCCGTGTCCCATCATGTTGGTGGAAAATTATTCTTAAGAGCATATTGTTGGTCATCATACATCTTCATTGTGGCTCTTTGGTGATACTCTCTGGCCATTGTCTGTACATACGGCTCTCAAAGTTTCTAGAAAGTGGATTTCCTGAAGCAAAACAGTAATATGTTCTTTGAACATGGCAAAGCATGATGTGCAAAAACTTTGCACACAGGTGCGCCAGTTTGACTTCAAAATACACAAGAGTACATTTTGTGTTTCGATTCGTTAATGTAAACTGCTCAATATAAAGGGAACTGCGTTTCCATCAATTATTTTTTTAAATGTCAATGAGTTGTTTGCTAGTTTAGGACGCTCGCTCCGCCCCCTGTGTTTGTCGTAAACCTGGCTCCTGGCTACAATAAACCCCGAGCTAAGAGCGCCCTGGGCTCGCCTCCTTCTCCAAGGCGATCAATAGGATCTCAGGCGCACTACAAGCACTCTCTTACGTAGACGGGAGCGAGCTGATACAACAACACAGTTGATCTGCTCAACAAAATCTACCTGCTTTCTGAACCATGTCGTTGAGCCCAAAGCATACAACGCCTTTCTCAGTGACAGATATTTTGAGTCCAATCGAGGAGACCTACAAGAAGTTTAGTGCCATGGACGGCGCAGGGAACCTAACATCTCCACTGGGAGCATACCGACAGCCTCAGGTGTCTCAGACTGGCATGCAACAACACTCCATGGGCCACAACGCAGCCGTGGCGACCACCTACCACATGCCACACACTGTATCCCAGTTCTCGCACGGCGCGATGGGGGGATACTGTAATGGGAGCATTGGCAACATGGGAGACCTGCCATCGTACCAGGAAAGCATGAGGAACAGTGCAACAGCGACAGGCTGGTACAGCAACCCGGATCCAAGATACTCCACAAGTAAGTTGTGTGATTCATTTATGGAATATTTCCAGATTTCTAGACGAGTAATGTTTTATGTGCTTTTCAAACCAGCTAAAAACCATTTGCATCAGTTGCAGCAATGGAAACATAACTATGTTATATTAATAACGTGAATATTTACAAGAAAGTTTAAAATAATTATTAATTACTATTTATTTAACTAAATTTAAATATAAATTCAGCAATTACCCAGAATGAATACATTTCAGGAAAACAAATGCTATTCTTACTAATAGTATTATTATTATTATTATTATTATTATTATTGTGAGAACTTTTTTAAATGTTTTTTTAATTATTTAAATGATTTTAATTATACTTATTATAATTTTTGTCTTCATCATAAACTTTTTGTCAAATCAGATTCCAACAAACTTCTGATTCATTATTTGTCAGTAAACATAGCTTCAGTTAAAATGGACATATATCCATTTCTAAGTATTGAACGGACGTATATGTATGTATATTTTTAAGTTTCTAGATTCATGGGACCTTCCACAGGTATGAACATGACTGGAATGGGGAGTCTCACGGGAATGGGGGACGCCACTAAATCGATGCCAGCTCTTCACGCGGCGCCCAGAAGGAAACGGCGGGTGCTGTTCTCCCAGGCTCAGGTGTACGAGCTGGAAAGGAGATTTAAGCAACAAAAATACCTATCGGCGCCAGAGCGGGAGCACCTGGCTAGTATGATCCACCTGACGCCGACCCAGGTGAAGATATGGTTTCAGAACCACAGGTACAAAATGAAGCGGCAGGCCAAGGACAAAGCGGCCCAACAGCTGCAGCAACAGGACAGTAACCTGTGCCAGCAGTCGCAGTCCCCGAGGCGCGTAGCTGTGCCAGTTCTGGTAAAGGACGGTAAACCGTGCCAGAACGGCTCCATCACGCCGACGCCGGGCCAGCAACAAGTGCAACAGCAACAACAACAACAACAACAGCAGCAGCAGCAGCAGCAACAACAACAGAATGGCGCTGGAGTCGTGCTCGCCACTTCTGCCATCAATCAACATCAAAACCAGCAGGTGAACGCTTTGGTCCAGGCCCAGGACCTAGAAGAGATGTCGCCCAGCCCCCCGTCGCTGCACAGCCAACTAAACATGGCCCAGATAGACACTTCTGCTGTAGACTACACCAGCAACATGGTCAGCTCAAACCTCCTCTACGGCAGAACGTGGTAGGACATATATGTCATCACTTTCTTCATTTCTTCTTTCTTTTTTGTTTTTGTTTTTGTACGGTAAACCGGATGAGCCCAAACATGTACACGGCGGAGGATCCCACACGTGAAATATATCATGTTGATATAGAGACACGGGTGAGAAAATGAAGGCCCTTGTGGGGACAGCGGCACCCAAGTGCACCAGCTGATCAGGGCATATTTTCTTGACATCTATGAGAGGGAGTCTATTTTTGAACATTACACGAAATGGCTGCCCTTGAGACTAATTGTGTCGTTTCCGGACCTTTTGTAATCAATGTTATGGACTACTTTCTGATGTTTTAAACGTAGTTATATGTTGTTGAACAGACATGAATGCTGCTTCACCTTGGGTATTGAAAAAGAGTTGCATTGGTGGTATCAGGATTGAAGTTCTACAGGTATACTAAAGCCACCACTCCTTTGTCATGATAACCTGATATTTTTATCGTAGTAATATTGTAAACTAATGTAATCATTTAGACTTTAAAAAGTAGGACCTGTATATTTGGCTAACACTCACGAATGCATTTAATTGTATAATAATCTTATGACGTCCATTTTTATGTTTTCTTTATTCTTTTGTAAGTTAAAAACGAACAAATGCGTGATGGCTGCTGTATATGTTTCAGCCCAATTGAACGTCAACAATAAATAACTTGAAGTGTGCAAGCTATTGGATAATTAATATTTAACAGGATCTGTTGGGAAGTGGATTTTCATTATGTTGTGAATGAGACAATAATTAGTTGAAACACAAGGTCGATGAGCCAGTATTATTAAAATTTTGGAGGTATAGACGCATAGCTTGAGAAAGACACTGCTAGAACTAGCCGGTTGTATTTTACAGTAAGCTGTCATCTATGGAATTCAAAATCAAAATAGTCTTGTGAATTTAACTATATATAATTGATTCGACTGTTCGACAAAATGTATTATATTGATCAAATAGACATAGACACAGTAATTCATTTCTAAATGTAATTATTGCTACATCCAACTTTTCATAACCAGTGCCAAACAATTATTATAATAATACTGAATATTTTCTCTAAAAGCATATACTCATGTAGATTGTTATTATGGGGGATAAAACGTAATTGCGCTGTAATTATGGAACATTATATGTATGTATAATGCACTGAAATATCTACAAATGGCAACATATTAGTCTACTGTCAAAAAAATATTGTTAGAATTAGGCTACATAATTTATATATTAGTTTATTTAAAATATTTCATTGTATACTATTGTTAGGCTATAGGCTATGTTTGTCAGATATCGTCTGTCTTTTAAAGTTTGGCAAAATACTATAATTTTTATCAAGTAAATGTGTGTTTGTTACAATGCAGACTTAGTAAGAGCGCATTGTTTTGATCAAATTAACCATTTAATTGCTTTGTCTTCAATTTGACGTAAATATGCCGCATTTGTAGTGGGTTCTTTCAAATGTAACTTTATTGTAATATTATTGTCTAAATGATAGTCTATAGGTGGGACATTAACAACTATAGTACTGCCCAATTTAGACAATTGCCTAAACAAATCAAAACTATTTGATAAATGTAAATTTACACTTTGAATTCAAAACAGTTACTATGAAACATTCCGGCACAATAGTATCTTATGTTATAATGTATGTATGTCGATTTAGTTAAATCAATCAATTGTGTCAAATTGAAAAGTAGCTCACCATGGCCTCAAATTAGTTTTTTATTTCTTGGTATTTTATTATTTTGATGATTTTCGATATTTATTTCTAGCTCAAGTTTCTTTGTAACACACATGGTGGTGTACACACATCCACCCACAACCGCATGTACTCACATGCACAAGCAACCCCCCCCCCCTCTTCTTCCCCATAAAAAAAAACAAAACATTTGGGTTCAATCTCTTCCTAAGATGAGCGATTTGTGGGGAAAAAAAAAAACCTCCAGCATGCCTAAAGGTCATCATTTAGCATCATTTCCCAGCCTTGTCCTTCATGCAGTTCGGTGCAGCAGCTGGTAAGAGGACATAACATATAATTTCATGTGGTCTTTTAAATGTGTTTGGAAATTACTTCTCAATATCCCTCCCCCCTCCTCCCCACACCATAGATAACACACCATGATGATGATGATGATGATGATGATGATGATGATGATGATGATGAGAAGGAGGATGATGTTGGCTATGTCTCAGTAGGGACCTTGAAGTGGCTCTATTTGTGGCCCCTTCACATACCTGACAGCTGTATATACGCGCCATCATCCCATACACTCAAAGAAAGTATCCGAGCCAATATGCTCGTGACATTTACAATCGACTAGAGCGTTGTAACTCATCAGCGGGGAGTCTGAAAGGGAGTATTAAAAGGAGAAACACATTCCGCAGTATGGGCTGCTTGGTACTCTTTGATGCAGCAAGATGTTTTTGATTTTATTTTTTGTGTGTGTCTCTAAATTGAGGGCATGAATGAGCTGTCAACAAAGCTTTTGATGATGGACCGCATGGAATAAAAGTGAAGGTGAGCCCATTCCGTTCCCCTGTCAATAGCCATGGTTATGGCACACTAATAGCTATGCTTGGTAATCATGGGCTATTGTGCCTATTGCTTCCTCAGTTTATTGGGCCGCAGCTTCCTTTTGTAGAGATGCACGGCCCCGCCTGTGCACTGTAATTGGTGGTGGCATCATCAAGTTCTGGAAAGTTATCAACCTCAGCACAGTGTGCCCATTGCATTGTAGCGTTATTATGGGGTTATGTATAGCTCCTCAGGTAATGGTTCTCCTTGTAAAAAGTACACACACATACATCACATGTGCACACATATACTGTAGCACACACAGTAGCATGGAATAACTCATGCATTACTAAAATTACACAAAGGGCAATGTTTTTCATTGTGGCTAGTCTATCGCTCACTCAATGCCATGTATGCTGTATAGAAACATTCAATATTACTGATGTAAAGCATTTCTTGGAATCTATTCTCCCCAGGTAATTGCAGGTTGCACAGTAATTTAAATCTAGCTAGAGTCCTTGCTTGGGACTCTGCACCCCCTCCCTATTATTGTACTTAATATGTCAGAAGGTCTGATAGCAGACAAACCTTTTCAAGTCCTATTGATGTGTTCCACAATTGACCATGGCGACCTAGCAACCCAGAGAACGTTAATTGGCCATGGTATAACATCACTGGTGGCAAATATTACAGCATAACCTCAGTCTTTAGAATGTTTAACCTGTATAGTTCTTAATTAGATGGATTATGCTGTTATATAGTTATATTCTTATACATGTGTATTAAAATCATCGTTTTCAAATTATTTAATCATTACCTAACTTTTCTGCTTATTATATATCATATTATATTTATCATCATGCACAGCATATGTAGTTCTAGGTAAAATATTTAGAGGCATTATATAGCAATCAATTTGAAAATGATTATTTTTATTATATTATATTTTGATTCCTCATGTGTTAAAGTATTTTCTAAGTCTTTAAAAAAATCTTTGCTCTGTTCTCTGTTTTACAATAATGTTCGTCAAACTTTCACATTATTTAATTGGCAGTGTACTATTTGATAGAGGTATCCATATATATTTACCTATGATGTGCAATGGATAGAAAAGTGGAACATTGTTGATATGGTCAGCAAACCGCCAATTCTATTTTAGTCAAGTCCCTTTCCCCCATACTCTTGCCAGAGATACTCCCCAAATCTTACCCCATGTGAAATGATTAGGGCAGGCGAGGACTGCTTTTCATTTCACTGTGCAAAAGGATTCTTTGAATTGGTTCTAAGAGAGGTTTTAATTAGTGTAATGCCCTCCTGTTCTGGCTGGGAGAAACCCCTTCCCCCCCTCCCCCGTCCCTCCATCCAAACCGCTGCAAGCCCAGTATATGTACACACTTGCGAAAAGCATGTTGAGCACAATCAAAGGGGACTTTGCCCCCGGAAGCAAAAAGTTTTCTAATTCCAGCCATTTTCAAATGGAAATAGTCTACAAATAACATCTTCCCACAGAATGAAAAACATTTCAAGGAGGTCATAGGACTCTGAAAGCAATTCTCACACTAATAGATTTCCATGAAATTAAAATAAATGGAACCATGTTTATAGCATTGCATTTGGTTAGAGAACAACATAAACACACACACACACACACACACACACACACACATTCATGCATGCGCACACACTCACACACTAGCCTATGCTATTCCGGGGCTTAAACTGACTAATGCCATTGCAGGCGATGGTTACAATTTTAGCCATACGTGGAGCTCATGCAACCTTTTGAAGTTGTTTCTATGTCCCCACTAAGAGGAGCAAAGGAGGATAGGGCCCAGATGGGGATGGAGCCCAGCATCCCTTATTAGAAAACCATGTCACATTCTCCCCAGCACTGGGCCGACTCGCGGCGCTGCCGGTAATCCCCCTCCGAGTTCTCCTATGCATGTCATTCAGTCCTCCCATAAGTAGTTAGAGAAACTGTTTTCAGTTGTCACTAATAACTAGTGACCTCTGGTGACACAGGCCCACAATAGGTTTGTCATGCCTGAAACGCACAGCCAAAGAAGCTGATTAGGAACTCAAGAGGTCTAAAGCAAGAATCAATGGTTGTTCTGTTCCGACACGGTGCTTCCAGCATGGTGCGGATAATTGTGGGACCTCCATTAGGAACGCCTCATTGAGTTCCACAAACTCCCCATTAAGGATACATTTGCTTAGCCAAGTCTAAAATTCTTTTACAGTGTCTCAGCTCCCACTGCTATGAAATGAGCTGTGCATGTAGAGCTGAGGTCAGACGCACATACAGTTTACAATGTTGTGTTAGGAATTAGAGAAGATCTTCTAATAATGATGTTCTGAACACATTCTGTGGCACTCTGCTCCATCTGAATAGGTTTTTATGCTGAATTTCATGAAGAACAAGAAATGCATAATATAAAATGTTCCATGGTGATCTGACGTTTCTTAACCTATATTTCTCTTTCAGTTACATAATGAGTTAAATAAGCAATATAAATCCCTTAACTTTCATACAATATTGTACTATGGCGTCACTAGTATTTACTATTTTTTTCAGTATGTAGAGAAGATATAGACAATGTATAAATCTCTTCAAAGGATCGTAAAAAAATGACAATACCTAATCCTTGAACATAAAATTTGTTTAATTTAACACAAAGATACACAAAATAAAACCGTTCCAACTATTAATTACATTTTTGTTATGTCCAAAAATATCTGAAAAAGGTGTGGAAAAAAGTATGGCTAGCTTTGAAATTTGAAAAATAAATTTAAGTGCAGGTAGAAAAGAGAAGTTATTTAATGTCCTTCACAACACTTCAGTTTACTTTAAAATCAGCAGTCAGGTTCTTCTCAGTCTGCTGTTACCAAGGTAATGCTTGAGGATTCTTTGTGGGCCAGGCTAGCAGAGCAGTTCAATGAGGCTGGGCAAAGGATGAACTCTTTACATGTTGGCTGAGAAATATTCTTGCTTGCGTCTTTGTTTATGCGTGGTATTTTTCCTATAGTACAAACCAAAATGAATGTACAATGTACTGTAGTCATCTACTTTAGATATACAGTCACAACAATGTATTTTAAAACAAAACAAATGAAAAGGCCTATAAAATAATAGGGACATGGTTTTAAACTGCCACCATAGGAAAGAAAGGCATAAAACAAGTTAATTGGGGCAATAATCCAGGAACAAACACACACACAGACTAACATAACAGAAAGCAGAATAAAAAGCAGGTAGTCAATAGCAATGTCTGTTAAATTAAGCCTAGAGGGAGATAATCATTTCTCCAAATATAACATGTGATAATCTCCCCCTCCAAAAGATGCGGGAGTCTTAATATAGCGGTCCCAGAGGGGCAAGGAGCCAAAGAGGACCACCCACTTTCTTTTCAATTGTCATCTTGCAGCAACCTGTCCCCTCTCCAGCATTCAGCAGGATACATTGTGTACTCTCGAGAATTACAATTACACTGCTGTTGTCTCTCCAATAAACGTACAGGCTGTAGCTCTACATCAGAACTCCACGGAGCAGGTGACCTTAAAGGCAAACAGGATTACATTCCAAATCCCACGTTCCTCTGCCTTCTCTCCTCTTATGTTGCTAGTCCCTGGTAGTGACACTCATCTTATTAGGCTTATTTGAATATGCTCTCTCTCTCTCTCTCTCTCTCTCTCTCTCTCTCTCTCTCTCTCTCTCTCTCTCTCTCTCTCTCTCTCTCTATCGCTCTCT
>JAODTR010000015.1:3657384-3685933 GCA_025399935.1 Amblyopsis rosae
TGGTCCGTCGAGGTCCCTGACCTTCGCTGCCACCCGTTTGACAGCGCACCCGACCCCTATGGTTCCTCCCACGAGTGATGTAAAAATATTTACATCAAGTGAAAATAATAACTGGAATCATAATGTGTAAATGCACTGGTGTGGTATTGGGTTTCAAAAATTAGGGAAGTAATTGACATACATATAACATAATTCATAAACATTTTGAATTTAATCAGATCTGCAGCAAATGCCTTTATATACATCACCATCACGAGTGCAATACTGTAAGTAGCCTATAGACTACTACTGTAGGACAGTAAGGATGCATGTCATTGTCTCTCAGACATTGCATGAAAAAAGTTATTTTAAAACAGTTTATTGTGTTGTTACATATCAGAACAATATAAGTCCACTTCTACACAGGCTCTCTGTCACACAAGTATCTGTTGACATGCTCCTTAACATTGATTTTATGTTACGGAGCCTTTTAGCAAACTCCAAATTATTCCACCACGGTCCATTTTCTAGGGTTTATATGGCCTAGCTAAAGCCATTACTGGTAATGAGTGTGGAGTCCTACTTTAGAAGGTTCAGGCATGTGTAGTCACCTAGCTGACTAATGGAATCCTACTGACACCAAATGCTGGGGGCTTTTACCACATAACTGCACGACACACTTTTGGAAATGTATGCTAGACATAATGAACCGAGCGTGAAGGTAAACTTCAGCGTGAATCCTCCCACACAGTAAATGTTGAGTTATTAATAGATATAGTATGAAAAGAAAAAACGATATAATGCAAATGGTACCAGTATTGAGCAAGAACACTAATCTGGAGCCCATAACACACATTCACTATATATATCTGTGTTCTATTCACTCTCCAAGAGATTCTGTCTGTTGCGGTGCCCAAAATACATGAACTATTATGGGTTTGTTAGCATAGCAATACTTTGTGTCCTGGGAGATAGGCCTCTTCAACAGGCTAACAGGTCACATGGCAGCATCCAGAGTGGCCATTGTGCTTTGTCATTTCACAGGTGACTCACATCACTACACTTGAGCGTGCGGGAGGTAGAGCACTCTGAGATGCTTGCAGCATTCAAAATGCATGATTTCCAGCCCAGTGCAAACAAATCACTTTAAAAGATCTGTTTAATCTATTTCAAGCTGTTATTATGAGCTGGGAGAGTCGTTCAGATAAAGAGACTGAGGCAGGGTTAACATCAGAGCATTGGACAACTCTCCACATACTTTACCCAGTGTGAGAGCCATCAGCTTTATTTGTTTTTACAATACAGTCTGCATACAATTTCCAACGTAGACTTAATTAGCAAAATGTAAAAAATATTTTCAGGAGTAAATTATTGACAGCAGGGCTGTCTGTAAATTTATGTAATGCATTCATCCAGAAGTATTGTCAGTCATCAAAGTCATCACTGCTGAAAGCTGGAGGCCGCAATGCTGCCTCAATCTCTGAATCGCTGTCATCCGATTCCCCCCAAAAAGCTGAAAGAGAAACACAAACAAAGCAAGGAGTAATCTTAGTCAATACTTTATTTACATACTACTGTATGTACAAATACTGTTTTGACAACACAACCTGGTCTTTATACAAACAAGTCAAGTGCAATTTGGAACTCACCTTATTTGAATTTTATAGAGATAATACACATTATACAATACAAATAATATTAACCCCCCCAGGGACAGTGTGGACAGTATGCTAATAAAAACAAAAATGAGTGATTTGTGAATTCCATTCACCCTGTGCTATATTGGAAAGACTACAATAACACATTATGCAAAGTTTTACCATGTGAATTTTATTGTTTTGTAAAAATATACAATAATTTACAATCAGTTGTGTTTACCACTTAATTATATTTATTTTGCTTACATTTATTTAACGTGTGGCCAATGTTTAGCAAGTATGCATTCTCAGTTTTCATTTTAGCTTTAGTAGGAATTATTTTGAAGCAATAGGCATACTGCACATTGAATTCAGTGCAATACGTTTTGTGTAGCCTAAAAATCAATACTATTCATAGATAGATAGATATATAGATATTCTTTAATGTCCCCAAGGGGCAATTTGGTTTGCAAACAGTAGTCACACAGCCATTATAAAAATATATAAAAAAAAACAAAAAAAAACATGAAACCTATAACAAAAAAACTAAAGAAAACATGATATTTCATCACCATCAATATGGCACTAAGGGTCCAAAATAAGTGTGCACAATAGCAGCTTGGTTCACAGTTTGTTTTTAAAACCCCACAGCTGACGGAACAAATGATCTTAAGTATTGCTTGATTTGACCCTTTTAGTGTATTTCCTCCCTATTTTTCCTGATGGCAAGAGTCTAAACTCTGCATGAAGACGGTGTTGAGGGTCTGCCAGAATTGCCTTTGCCCTGTGAGTGGCTCTAACTTGAAAAACATGGCTAAGATCATTCAAGTTAGTGCCCATGGTCTTTTGGCAGAGTTTAACAATTTTCCACAGTCTATTTTTTATTCACCATGTTGAGGTTACCAAAACCATCATGCTTCAAATACGTAGCCTACTATATGGCCGACATGCCGAGATGTTCTTTTAATAACGGCAACAAAAGTACTAGGCCAATAGACGTATGCAACATAAAGTAGGAAATCGTTTTTCCTTTTTGTTTTGCTCTTATAGCCTATTTCAGGTGAACCATTTAATATAGGCATAGGCTATAGGTGTAACTACAGTCTTCTCATGTAGGCATAAATAAACTACATTTAAATGTAGGTGTACTTGTACAACTAGTCTACATTTTGACTATTCTACATTTCCTACAGCAAGATTAGATAAACATGCCTTGCTACCAAGCCTATTTGACTGCATCATCTGCTGTCTATGACGAAGACACCAAAACTATGCTTCTAACGACACCTCGAGAGCTGTAGTTCGAACGACACAATTTAACGACAGTGTTACAAACGTTCGTTGGAACTATATATAAGTATATTTTGGGAAACAACTGTCATTTAACGATGCATCGCACTACGTAAATCACCAATGTAAAATCCTCCATAGTCTGGACTATGGTTTTGGGAAACAGTTGCTAACGCTAACGTTGCTAATATTGCTAACGTAGTTAGCAACAATGCTTTTGGGAAACACAGCCTAGGACTGCAGACAAGCAAATAGCACTCCAATTCTCTTGCATCTACTGCCTATTCTGTCAATGCTGTTTGCATTGTCCTACTGGAAAATACATCAAAAACAAAATCAAAAACCTTGTACATTTGTGCACTTGAAGACCTAAATAATAAAATAAATGAGGGGGCAACTCCACTTGCTAAACATAACAAACAGGTGTCTTCAGTGCCCACTGCATACACATTTAATAAGTGTATGTAAAGGTAATATGATGTTATACAGTGGAAAAACAGAACTGTCCAGTAAGAACTTTTTTATTTTTTGGAGTGTGTTGCAGTCATTTTAAAATAATATATATATATATATATATATATATATATATACATACACACAAATGCACACATTTATACTGTACATATACATATACGCACACACAATAAAAAATATTGAATCGCGATTAATCACATGATTTTCTGTGATTAGTCACGATTAAGCGCATCGTTTTGTGCAAAATTATATATATAAAAAAAAGTGTATTGCGCACTTTTACAGTAAATGTACTGCTATATAAACATAAAATATTAAAAATATTTAAACATAAAATATTTCATGTAAATCAACATAAATATTAATATTATCAAATCAAATATAAAACCAAAGCTATATGCCACTGCCGCACAGATCAGGTTAATGGGGGTCCTCCCCCAGAAAACTTTGAGAGTCTAACACTTAATTTCTGGTATTTTGGTCAAAAGCTATGCACTAATTTGTGCCTTTTCTGCATGGGGGAATGTCATAAATTAACAAATATATCCTAATTTATGTGCTATAGTCATAGTTCAAAGGCGCTGTTACATAGACTTTACATTGGGCTTTAATAAAACAAATTCCCAATATGCTTTTTGCTTATCAAAAATCCAACAATGAAATTCATATTTTACTTTTCCCCATAGACAATGCCTATAGTCTTCGTTACACAAGGCATAAAAACAGTGTGGCATTATAGTAGTGATTCGAGTGGAATGACGAATGTGAAAGTCACGGCAACCGGACAATTCTCCCAGTTATACCGGGTAATTCGAACACTGCTCCCGCCACTGCTTTTTGGGTGGGTGATTTGCTAGCATCAAGTTAAGCTTCAGATGCAAAGTACGGTGATAAGAAAATTAAACTTTGCAGTGATTACAAATAACTTTGGTTCTATCAACTATATGCATACACAACTATATACATATAAATATACATATATATACACGCACATTTAATATATAAATACATATATACACAAATACTGTATATACACATATATTATATATATATATATATATATATATATATATATATATATATATATATATTACTAGTCAAAAGTTCCTAGGTTTGATCCTACAGGTTCTTCCTGTGTTGGTCGTCAGATGCTTGTCATGTGACCACATGCTTGTTTAATGATTGAAATCATTTTAATCTTGTTATTGTATGAGGACCAATGAGCTAGACCGGCGACATAAACAATACATATGTTTCACTCATTGACGACACTTACCGAGGTCGGAGCACTGCGTCACACGCACGTGACACTGGCAGCGGAATGGACACTTGGGCCCTGCAGGAGGCAAGGGAGGACCAGGCACTTCAGGGAGGTCACCGGAGCCAGCCTCGTCCATCATGAAGTCCAGGAAACCAGTCTGGCGGAAGGGCAGTGCCCAGCAGGCTGTCACCAGTAGCAGAGAGAGACAGGCGGACTTCATGGTGGTCTTGTCAGGGAGCCTGGACAAACGCAATGGTCAATGGTTAGCATGCTAACTGCTGAGAGTAAGCTAACTGATAACTGTGCAGCAGATCTGTAGCAGGGAGGGGGGAAGGGGGGGGGGGTAGTGAGTAGTGAAAGAACTCTCAGACCAAGAACCAAGAACCAAGACAACAACATTTTTGTAATGCTGGTAACCAGGTCATTTTGTCGTTTCAAGGAAGTGAACTGGAAACTTCCCAAAAAGCGACCAGAAAATAAAAGTTAGAGCGAATGAAAAAATGTACAGATTTGAAACAGTAGTGTCAAGTTAATGATGTCCATGTGGAGAACATTCATCTTGAGAAGAACAAATTCGACAAGAACATGATTAGCATGGGTCCACAAACCAGCATGAATTCCAGGCTGGTTCATACTGGTTAGTGCTGGTATAGTGCTGCAGGCTGGTTCACACTGGTTAGTGCTGGTGTAGTGCTGGTCCAGGCTGGTTCACACTGGTTAGTGCTGGGGTAGTGCTGGTCTAGCTGGTATACCAGCACACCAGCGACCAGCATGGGATGCTGGTACACCACCAAACAGCATGGGATGCCGGGGGTACCAGCAAACCAGCATTCCACGCTGCTTCCAGCATGCAAAACATACCTTATGCTGGTGACCAGCAATGCTGTTTTTTTAGCAGGGACAACATAGCCAGGACAACGTTTATGCTTATGTTTGCATGATTACTAAAGGCTCACAGGCGGAACTATTTCCAGTTGTTTAAACTGTTTGTTTTCAATAAGAAAAAAACTCTTGCAACGTTTTTGTTAGCCAAGATAACAGCTAAAATGTTTGGGTTGACATGACAGCTCGGGCGATTATTTGCTGCATTCTTTTCTTTTTAAACATTGGTTCAGGCATTGTATTTGACTTGAGCCATGCCGTGCTAGGACTCAAGAATGTATTGAACACACAATAATAAAGAGCCTGTGTGACAGACAGGTCAGACTGGAGACCACAGAGGGGAAAGGTTATGTGTGTAAGGCCAGAGATCAGAAGGTTAAACACCTGGGTTTACAATTTTGTGGGTTTGGTCAAATAATTAGCCCTTTAACTGCTCAGCTGTGAGCTGGTGGTGACAGAGTTTACAGCACAATCCTAAACAAAGCAAAGCAATATCCCTTTAGCATAGAGAACTGTCTAGAGATAGATTTCGCCATTATTACGAGGAAAATTCTATATTATTTATAATATTCTCATTTGACTGGGTAAACACAAAAACAACCCTTAACCACACACAACAAACACATATTGTGTGAATATACATTATAGTACAGTACATACTCACACAAACTCACTGACCTATTATACACACACACACACACACACACACACAATGCAGGCTACAAACTCACTGACCTATCATGTCTGCGTTCACACACACGCACACATGCACGCACACATGCACGCACACATGCACGCACAGCAGCCTGCCATGTCATCGATAGAGGCCAGCGTTCCTCCCTGCGTTTTGATCCTGCAGTAATTGAAGGGCTGATCGGAGCCACAGCAGTGAGCAAACAGCCGGTTGCGGTTAGTTGTGAAGTGTACCCTGACCTTAACCTTAGACCTTGACACTGAACCAAAACCACCATAAGAGATGACAGCAACTGGACACTGAATTTGTCTTGCGAGTCTGTGTGCATGGTGAATGGACTGAATTTATTTAGCACTTTTTCAACCTACCGGACACTCAAAGTGGAGTCTGTCATGTCTGTAACAAGTAAGACAGAAATATAAACATATAATAGCCATCCAGAACAGCATAGCTATAGTGTAAAGGCCAGCTTTCAGGGTTTCATCAGGTCATGGGGACTGCTGCTCACAGTCCTTCATAACACGAGAGGTAATTATAGTTCTATCCCACAAGCTGCCCACTGCCTAGCCATACTGTACAGCTACAGTACTGTTACACCGCTTGCCTGCAGGTTTGCAACATCTTTTAGAAAGGTCTTATGGAATTGCTGTTACTGTACCTTATACAGTACCCTGACAGCATGAAATCAGGGAACTGTGTAAACACTATTAGAGCACAGTGTAATAAACATACTCTAGATTGGACTTGGATTTTAAATCTTGGATTTGGAATGAGTATAGTAATCTCTTCGGCTTTCCAGATGACTGTTACGGCAAGACTACAGAGTTACCACCGGTTTATTTTTTAGCTATATGGGAATGCAATTTCAGCACAGGTATTAGCTCCTGGTTGTAGATAAATAATCAATATACAATCGAGACATGTTAAAATGTATTTACCTGAAATCATCAAATTAAATAGTTTCAGTTATATTTGGGTATAGGCTGTGTGTAGCCTATGATTTCAAGTAATTACATTTTAACATGTCTCGATTGTATTTTGATTGGTGGTAACTCCGTAGTCTTGCCGTAACAGTCAATGACCGAAGTCTTTATCCTAAAACGCCAAAGGCTTTCTAGCGCTTCAAAAATTGACGAGAAAGGCCACTGACCAAGCTGCAATATTTGACTAGCTGGGAATGTTGTTTCAATAGTCTTAGCTTTTCAGATACAAATACGTGTGCTAAAACTTACATTGAATATTATGGCCTCAGATGTATTAAGGCTAGGCCTAAGGACCTTTTTTAATGGAGATCTTTATTTCTTTCTTGTAGTCTTGTATACTATGCTTAATCCAGGTCTGGAAAACTGTCTGTACATTATATGTTTGTGTCTAAACAAGTTGACCCAACTCAACCCAAGGATGATAAACATAGGATTCTGTTACTGTATGTTCATTAGCATATAAACGTTGACAAACTGCCTAGCTCAGTCTCCTATGGCTGACTCATAGCCAAACACAGATTCACAGCAACAGAGAAACAGGCAGCGATGTACAGGGATCAATGTTAAAAGATGACTTCCTGCTGTCCCAACCAATTATCTTTGTCCATAAACATTTCAGTGACCAATGCAAACCAGACTGACTCAAAGAGAACTTTGACAATACAGCTCTGCAAAAATTAAACAATTCTGTTTTTACTACATAGACCAGAACATATAATTACTGCCAGCTACTTAGTGAGCCATAATTGAGCCTTAGAAGTGTTTCCTTAAAGTAAAACAAGAACTTCAAAATAAAGGGAAAAAGGGAAAACAAAAGATTTGTGTTTTTTAAGGTCATAGCTGACACTAACTGTAGCTGCAGGAAAACACTATTGCCATCATCCGAGGAGGATGATTGAAGGTTTTGTTAGTGTCATGGAATGGGTTTCTGATTGAAGCTGTAAGTTGTATTTCTGTATTTCTGGCAATACAATAGTTTGTTGACGGTCTAAGAAAGGATGCGGCCTGTTCCCGAGCATGGCACTTGACCTGGACAAGAACAATGAGCTTTAAGATCCACTCCTTGATTTATGTGCAATTGTAGTTTACACCAGCATAACAAAGGTGTTGTTTTAACTGTTCCTCATCTCTACTCCTCTATACCCTTCTCTACACCTAGCATGAAACATTTTGTTTAGTTTAGACAGTGAGCTGTATTCTGTCAGATTGATGAGTGTACATGTTACTGGATATTCATGGGAAGTTTCACAGCTAGCAAAAACCACAGTCGACATGCTGTGCCTCTGGCATCATTGCTGTCATTACCAGTTCAGACGTATTCAGTGTATCAATCAGAACCAAAATAGAAGAAGTGATATTCAGGGTTTCACACGTCCCATTACAGATTCTACTGAGTCTCCTTAAATATACATGGAATGAAGTTGTGTGTGTGTATGTGTGTGTGTGTGTGTGTGTGTGTGTGCGTGTGTGTGTGAGCAAATGGAAAAAGTACACATAACTCAAGTATAAGTACAGACACTGGGGAAAAAGGCAGTACTGGGGGGAAATTTGTTTTTGATTTATGCGACATGTAGCCTACTCAAAGTATACAGGTAAAAAGTATCCCCTTTGAGTGACATTTCTACAAGCTGTTTCTGTACAAAGCTAATTGAACCTCACGTCATAAATATAATACTAATATAATATAATACTAATATTAAGTTGGCACAAGTCAACACATTTGCCAAGAATCAGAGCCTCACAAATACTTAAGTTCTACTTAAGCCTAGTATAAAGTATAAATATTTGTACTGAGTTACTTCCCACGTCTGCTGTGTGCGTGTGCATGCCTGTGTGTGCATGCCTGTGTGTGTGTGTGTGTGTGTGTGTGTGTGTGTGTGTGTGTGTGTGTGTGTGTGTGTGGTGTGTGAACTGCACCTCGAGGGCAAACACCACTGCATGCTGGAACATGATTTTGACCATGCATGTCCAAATCAATTCTTTTTCTTTCAAATGATGCATACTGTACAGCTAGGTCTCTCTGCATCTACTGCATAACTTAAGAAAAAGGAAGAAAAGTTCTCAAGATGAAAGACTACTGCCTGGAAGCTAGCAAAAAATGTCAGCTTTCAACTAACCGTGTCGGTTTTTCTGCTTTGTTTAGGATGGACCAGCCATGTTTTCCTCCATGCAGTTACAATAACCTGTTGTGAATAACTGTGGCATGCTAAGGCGACAATACATTGGGAAGTGGTTTTACAGTATATGACAAAAAAATGCAGGACACTGTTTTTATTTTTGTTTCTGTTTTATTTCTGTTTCTGTTTTTTACACTGGCAATATGTTGACATAATGTACAATATTTGACATTTGACTGATTTTATCTCATTGATTTGCTATAGCATATTAAAGGTGTAATCAGCCATTGCAGCTAATTGTAAGCTAATACACTTTTTGTCTTATTCAACAAATATCTCCTAGCTTACCGTCTGTGCGTGTTGAAACAAATAATAAGATACTTCTACACAGACCTTGCTCCATAAATAGGAACACTGCTCACAACAACAAAGCCGTAGTACTACCAGAGTATTACACATTGCTTCACAATGCATTTCAATGTGCGCTGTGGAGGGATATTGTTTTGATTTGAGTTCGAAATTAGCAAGCATTCTCGGGAATGACTGACCCTGCTTTAATTGAAATTGTAAAAATGTGTTATTTCATATTCCAGGATAGATTAGTATGTATATGCACAATTAGGTCTGCAGTTGCATTAAATGTATGATACTGTAAATCTATGTTTATGCTCTCACATACTCTCACATACTGTACAGTAATGTGCCTGGACCCAGAGCGATGTGACCCTTTTCCAGCATGCATATAAAAGTAGGGCAGACCCTATTTACAGCCACTGTCTTCACCTAATGTACTGTAATGCATGTCTAATACAGCTTCCAAACGCAGTGCAGCACACTCATAGTGTTGTACAGCATGGTGTATGCCCTGTGCATGTAAACATAAACAAATACAGCACAGCATGGCCTTCCGCAGACAATGTACTGTAGAGCAGGGCTATTCAATTCCAGTCCTGGAGGGCCGCTGCCCTGCATGTTTTAGATGTATCCCTGCTCCAACACACCTGATTCACATGAATGGGTTGTTAGAAGCCTGAGGAGGGGATGGTGGGAGAGAGAGAGAGAGTTCCAAACATGCGCTGTCCCTATATCTCCCTTGATATTATGTTATCTCCTCTCTTCCCAGAAGACTTCTTCAGGCATCCCATGTCTGTAGGGGTGGCGGTTGACATTTCCTATATCAACATTCCTGTACCCGCCCTGCGCTCTCGCACATCAGCCTCCCACACAAGCCTGTCTAATTGTTCCCAGATTAGAGTCACAGATCCTGCTACGACGAGGCCGGGGACCGCTGCCCTGTCACCCTCTATGGTCGCCGTGTACAATTAATGAACCGCCCACAGTGCCTCATACATCACCAGCCCATAGCTCTCAGCTGTGTTGCATTGGGGAAAAGGACGCACTCTTTCTGGGGAAAAATGACAACCCTACCCCCCCGCCACACACACACACACACGTTAGCCCACAGTGGTCCGCCATTTCCCCCAAACTCTCCACAGACCTGGTCTGCTTCTCAGCTATAAATCATTTGTAGGTATTTACAAGCCTACGGGACATTTAAAACACGTGTGCACCCTTTAAAGCAGTCCCCATGTCAATAAGCTTGCACCCCAAACAACCACAGACACTCCACATATGCATATATGGTCAAAATATTTTATAATGAATTGCACAATGGAAGAAAAAAATGCATTCAATGCCAATTTTTTTATTTATTTTTTCTGGGAGCATTTGCCTTAAGTGTAATTTCTTTTTGACACATTGAGGGGCTTTTCATAGTTACATCATACTGTAAAATGTGCAGACACTGCCAACAAACAACTTTTAGGCCAAAAGGCTGAAACACGAGCACTGTAAGTCAGTCTTGTTTGGAAAACTAGCCTCTTATGTGGTCAACTCTGTACGGAAGAAAAATTTGGCTCAAAATACTACCCCCCCTTGACAGTACTGTACTGTATGTGCCCGGTGTAAATCACATTGTATCCATGAATCCCATGAGGACATCTGCTAGGACAACTCCTCATCACTCCATCGTCTGTATAGTCGACCTATGGACTGTTGCACCACATGTCATCTGTTTCATGAGAAACGCCCCTGACCCAATACTGACAGGATCCTCAAACCTCTCCCTGTTTTTTGTATTTCCACCACGTTTTGTATTTCCTTTAAGTCTCAAAGCTTGTGGCATTGTATTCCGCTCTGACCCTTGCACAGTTTAAATGTTGGCCTGGAGCTTTGGCATGTGGAACTTTTTGAATGGATATAATATATGTCCATTGGGCTCTGCTGCTCTCTCAACCCAGAAAGTTGAAGTCCAGATGGGGAAATGATGCCCTGGGTAAACATCTGGGCCTTGTCTGCTTTAAACATGCCACACTAACTCCATATTAAACATCGGTCTACAATTTAAATTAATATCGAAGCACATCTAAAACTTAAAAAGTTGCTTATGGTAAGTATTAGTTCTCAGTTTCGGCTTTTCTATTATATTATATTATATTATATTATATTATATTATATTATATTATATACTTGTCTCTGTGTTACCATTCTAATAAATCCAATGCCATGCAGTGCACGTCTATTACTTTTGACCTGCTAGCAGTAGAAATGTTAAATGCTTGTTGAGAGCTGTGCAGTGACTTGCTGGAAAGCCATCTGCTTTATTTTAATAAGAGGAAGCTACCATTAATAGATTATGTATTGCCATGCCCCTTTTCTTTTATTCTATTTTCTTTTCCCTCTCAAAGCCTCTCTATTTTAGTTGCCCATGGCAATTGGCCTGTTCTGCTCCTATGATAATAATGGGTTCAAAAAGGTCTGTTGATGAGAAACAGAGCTACAAGACGACAGATAAAAGATTGGGGGCTCGGGCTTGAAACTGTCTGCTTGCACTCCCAGATGAACTGCTCACATGGAAAGTCTGAGAAGCTCAGGCTTTTCCAATGAGAGGTTTGACAAACAGTAATGAGCTGAATCAACACAAAGCAATCCTTGTTGTTATTTCAGCGTTCCTTTTTTCCTTGCCTCAAATGCCCAGATCCCAGAGAGAATGAGAGGGAGAGAGAATGAAGGAAACCTAAAAACAAGTCGGGAAAGCAGTGAAAAGAGCAGCAAGTAAGAAGACAAGCAGTCGGAAGCGTAATGGCTTTCTCACTGAAGCCAGGAACAATAAAACACCAGAAGAAGACAAGAGGCAGGTTGGTGGTTCATAGAAATATAACGTCCAGTGCACACCTTCCATTCAAAGTCATTTAAAGACACATCATAGGCAATGAGAAAGTTGATTAAAACCAGCCCATCCCTGGCTTTTGGCTGGGGTATGGTATTAACATATGGGTTGCATCCAAACAAACTACAAAGTATGTCAAAACAAAACAAAAATCCCCATTGCAACCACAAATAAATAAACCGAGACACCGCTGAATAAATAACATGCTAAGCTATTGTGGCTACACAGGAAAATGTCAAAATACACTAAAATATACAGTGTATTTGCTTTGTGATAAAGTAGAGAGGTACCAGTATCAACAGTACACCACACCCCCTTTGCTAATCTGGGGTTTGATAGATACATGGACTGGCAATGATTACTTGAGTCTCTGAGATTGTTATGTGACTACGACCTGGTGAGAGAAGCTACATTGTGAGGTATGCACTGACATACTGACATAATAGTATAAGCACATAATATGCAACAGACACACAGAGGCACTGTACGGCATTAGCAGATGCTGAAGGCATAGCAATAAATGTATTTTAATTTGCTTTAAAGTTAAATAAACATTCACAATTAGTTATCTACACTCTGTCCCCACACACTGCAACTACAAAATGAACTTCACAAGTCAGCAATGCAACTTTCCACCTTACTTATCACTCATTCCAGTCAATTTTCCCTCCAAAAAAACTCCCTCCATCCAAACAGACAGTTCTAAAAAGTGGCTAAAAAGGCGCTGCCCTACCTGGTCTCAGTAGAAGCACTTGGACGGGAGCAGAGTGCACGAGAACAGCTTTGAGTCCCAAAATCCAGTCGCGGGTGAAAGTGAGTGCAGATGCCTGCGAGGGCCTGTGGGCGCTATACGACGTAATTGAACTGGGAGCGCGTGAAGCCAAGAGCAAGCAGGTGTGCACTATCACGGGAAGGGGAGGAGAGAGGAGAGGTGGAGAGAGAGGAGGAGAGGGAGGGGAGGAGATGAGAGTGAGGAGTGGAGGAGAGAGGAGAGACAGAAAGGGGGAAGAGAGAAGGGAGGGGTCGGCCCACCGCGTTCCTAGCTCTCAGGGACTGAAACAATTGGCGGAGAACTCTTCCCCGGGACCGGCTGCATGCATGCATGCGCCCTTGCTCAAAAAACAGCTGGAAATAGAGAAGGGGGGAGGAGGGAGAGAAGCAGAGGGAAGGAAAGCCTTGAGGAAAAGAGAGAAAGAGGCTCGGCCCTCACTGTGTTGTCTGGCAATGATAGGCCCTGCAGAGTCTGCACTCACACTCACACACACACACACAGAAACACACACCCCTGGCATTCATTCTTTGGGGGAATTTGTGTAGCTTTCCATCTTGAAAACAAGCCAACCCCCGCCCTTCCCCCAGTGATTCAGGCCCCTTCCCGGTTCCCCACATCTTGATTGGGTATGTTTAGGTTTCTCTTATTAGACCAGGGGTCTGTTGGCGTTTATTAGACCAAAGGACAAAGAGGTGGGATTGGGTGATGGAATGGTGGAGGTCGGGGTGCCAGAACAGGGGAATGGGTGTTGTTCGGGGTGTTTCCTGATGAGGAAATATCTGTGTGTCTTGCTCATTCCCTAGCATAAGATATACGTACTGTATTATATTATACTATACTACATGATTGTAATTAGTGCTTTGCCTCTGTTCATCATGAAATGCCTCAAGTATAAGAACTACTCCATTGTCGGCAGGACTCACAGCACAATGATATAATGTTACAGACATCCAACAAACCATTGATAATTCCTTCACCACTTTGGAAAGTGGATGTTTTGGAAATGGTTTGTACAAATTTGCAACAATTTACAGTATATCGAGATACAAAACAATAGGGGCATAGAAGAATGGCTCTAAGTAGGTCAAATATCGATGGAATTTCACAACAGAAATACAGCTCACATGGATATGTGTCATAAATTCACTTTATTGTACTGCCAGCACATAATGCGCTTACTTCCTTCCTAACAAGCTCACAGTCTTTGACCAAGTATGTGTCACCACTGATTTAGTTGGCACACGTTGAACATCTAACCTGTTAACTAAATCCCTCACGGATTTACACATCACACTAAAGGCTGCTTTCATCCTTTTGCAAGTGCAGCCCCACACATATTATTACTTTGAAGGGTGTCAACAGCCCAGGGAAGTTCCTGTAAAAAAGACCCAGAGCAAATTAAATCAATAGTAAGCAGTAAACGTCCCAAGTAGGTCCAGCTGTCGTCCGGAACACTATTATACTATAAGCATAGCACTTCAAATCAAAACAGTCTGTATGCAAATAAAAATTTGTATCAAATTCAGTTATACATGTTATTTATGGTTACATTGTCATTTAACAATGATATATACAATTTTACAGTTATTTTTTTGTTTTTATTACTATCTTGAACTGAGTTCTGGTAGATTCAGTTTGGCATATTATATAAACACTTTCCTTCAAACAAAGGAAACACATGCAAAAAATCTAGCTCGTGACATTGTTAAATAATTTCACAAGGGGGTGAACAACATTTTTAAAGGGTTTGTTCTTTTGCACACTACACATTTGAAGATGGGAGAGATCACAAGATGTGGGATATCACACGAATCATATATTGGATTTGTTTAAGCCTGAAAAAAACGTTTGAAGTCTTTTACCACCTCACTCAAGACACTAGGATCAGATAGCAGAGAACAGGCTTCGTCCTGTCCCGCTCCTTTCCCCTCTCAACTTGAATGTCTTTCCCGGCAGAAGGCAAAGGGCAGACCACACACGCGTGTCTAAATGGGCCCAGGCCAACTGAGACAACTTGGTATCATCGTTTTTACTTTTAGGACGATTGTAGTCAGATATCTGTCAATATTTGTCAGTATAACATAAGCAGATGAAGCTGAGGAGTGGAAATGCTTGTTGTATCGCTAGATTTTGAATCATTAGCTTATTTCACTTAAAGGAAGGTGTATGTCTATTTACTTTTCTCACTATGGTATGCTGAGATATCTGTGTTACTAAAGGCTTTACCCAGTTGAAAAGCTGATAACACCACCCAAGACACAAAATATCAAAACAAAGGGAGACTCGCCACTGGGGGTGTATGAGCGTGACTCAACTAAACAGACAGCACTTTTCAACAAGAGAGCTTGGCTGTACAGTTTACTGGTGGAAAATTGCTAAACTAACAAAGACATTGTTGAATTAACTACAAATAAACTGAATGAAATTAATGCAAATAAAGCCAATACTGTAGTTCAGTTTGTGATTGAAGTGATAATATATTGAATTATAAAAAGAAACTCGTCAGAAAACACGTATTTATAAGTACAGATCAGATATACTATTATTTTCACACAAAATGAAATATTTTTTGACATAGAGAGCTGCAGAATATCTTAAGCTTCTTTGTCCCCCTCCTGACTTCTATTGTGCTGTATCTGCACAACTTGGCAGTTTGCTTAGAACTGAAGATTCAACATCAGTCTTGCAGGAACACACATTCGTAGATGCCCACCAATAAGCGGAGACACTTGCCTCCACTGCTAAGGTTAGTCTTGGAGGCTAAAACTGTCCCCTCTTTTGGCTTATGGTTGCTCTGTATTTACATGTGCATATTCCTTTAAATAGTTTTCTTTTATAGTTAGTAAATTGTTTTTAACTGTATGAAGGCAGTTATCACATGTTAAATTGTGTATTATACTCATGATTTACTATATGAAGTTTTGTCTAAGAGTAAATTCCTCAGGCTATGACTTTCATCTCACAATAAAATAATAATATTTAATCTTAATATAAAAGTAAATTCACATCAAGTGAACTACTTGAAGAAACGGCTCTGAAGGGAATTCGGACGGTGGCCATGTGTGATCTAAGTCAAATGCTTAAACGCCTTCCCTGTAGAGATCCTACCTGGCAGAACAAAGGCCCGTGAGATCAGTGAGAGGTTATAGTCAGAGAAGTGCCTGCAGGGAAAGCTGTGAAGTTCAGAATCAAAGGTGGAATACACTGGCTGTTGATAGACAGGCAGTGGGTTGATCTTAGATGCGACACTAGTTAGGGGATGTCATTTTTATGCCACCAGACTATCCTTTTGACACAACTCGTGTGTGCTGTTTCTACAGTATCCATCAGGTGTTTTTCATTAATTTAGATAGATGGCTGTATTGGTGGAGACATACGGTGTAGCCTTTAGAGGCTTCTATACTGTAGGTACAGTAAGCTTGCATGTAAGGACGTGTCCATCTTGTCTGACTGACACACACACTTATCGGGCGAGAGAGCTGGAGGCAGCATGTGCACCCTGCACCACATCTCTATATATCTTCTTCTCCTTGTGTTAAACGTGCCTTTGCTCTCTTGTGCTCCCCCGGGCTAAACCCTCTTTCTCCATCTTGCATTGTATGTCAAAGTGCCACTGCCATGATGGTATGACTCTTAGCAGACCACAGCACTCTACCTCTTCCATTGTACTCCATGGTGTTTCTCCACTGGTGTGCAAACATAATTTTGTGGACATTAATGTCAAGTAAAGCCCCGCAGACAAATGATGTGAACACTAATGATACACTCTTATGTTTCTTTAAAAGGCTTATTATGGGACAGATTTGATTCATGTAGAGTGGTTAGAGCATCATATGTAGCTTTGGGAAATGTAGAAGAAAAATGTTGTTTTAATATTAAATGATGCCTTATATATTTCTATTTGACATATTGGCAAGCCCCAATTACTTCGGCTATAATAATCATATTATAGTAAGCAAATTATTAATATAAATATTGATTTATATTGGGCATACTTATGAGGACTAATGCCTTTGGCTATCAACAATATATATATATATATATATATATTATTAATTTAAAAAAGAATGATTAATTTTGAATTGGAAAGAGAGCTTTGAAGAGATGAGCGTATGATAATTTAACATATGGCACAAATTGAACCGATGATCTCCAGTTTAAAAGACCGACACCTTGGCAGTTGGCCAAAATGCCTCAGAAGTGCGTGGTCACATGACAAAATATAACATTTCTCAAAATAAAAAAAATGTAAATACACGTCACAATTCTCATGTTTGAAGCTTAATTTTCTGATTTGGAATAAATTATTACTTTACGAGAACAATGCCTTGCCACTTGGTCACCATGCCTATACAATAGCCTTAGAGCGTTCCTATAAAATAAAATAAAGAACATTTTAGAAAGGAAAATATCCAGGTTGTATTGAATCTATACTTCTATTTGACATATTGGCAAGCCTCAATAACTTTTGCTATAATAATTTTATTAGAGTAGGGTCAATATGTTAAACCAATGATAGAGAAGAAATCTCAGAATACTTAATAGTCTCATTCCACAAGGATGAGCAGAATGATAATGAGGAAACAAGAAGTACAAATGTCTTGAACCCATGATCTTTGGTTTGAAAGAACGACACCATTCCACTTGTCCTCCACAACTTTTAAGATGCCATTCAAATGATGCGTAGTGAGGTGACGCGCTCTCCACCGGGGTAAACCCCAACCTAGCAGCGCTCAGACGGGGGCTTGTTAGTATCCCCACACCCGCCCGGCGCCTCACACCCTGGTCAACAGAGTAGAATAAAGTACATCCCCTATCCAGGATAACGGTTCCAGAACCAAAACTGTGCGTAGAGGTAAGCCCGCCTTTGCTGCCCAAGTCTGATCCGTCGAGGCCCGTGACCTTCGCTGCCACCCATATGGCAGCGCACCTGACCCCCACGGTTCCTCCTACGAGTTTGGTGGGAAGAATATGCAAAATTACATTACCTAGCTGAATACATTTGGCTAGCTATTATAGCATGCTCTGTAAACCAGCAGATTTGAGGCATTTTGAGGATGGGGCTACAAGCGATTAAATGTGATCTTTGGTGGTTAGGCCTAATGCTCTTGCATAGCTTGATGAGTCATTGGACTGAAAACTGTATGCACACTCTTATTTAGGCTACGTCATCACTGTTTGTAAATAGTTAATGGGTTTATATGCGGGAAAAGGAGAGATTAGTCACCCACGACTGGGAAATTATGGTTTAGACTTGCTCAAGGGCACTCTGTCAGCAGTTGCTTCATAGAAGGGAAGAGAGGGGAGGATCTAAAATGGGTCCAGTGCTTACCTGTCCCTTAACATTTCCATGTAACCCGGCAAGACAACCATACAATCTGCAGGGTCATGAAATCTGGGAAATATGTGTCATGCTCTACTAGAGAAAATAACCCAATATGTTGTTTCTGGCCTGTTAAGCAATAGCTGTACTTCTCCATAACAAAAGGCTGGCTAGTCTGGCTGGAGCTCTTTAATATGGCTAGGATTATAGACGCTGAATGCTTCCTTCTGTGGTACTGTTTGGTACAGCCAAATAGAAGATAATGGACTATGTAGCAACCAGTTAACCATTCTGGTTCGGCTTGTGGCGAGGTATATTTATCAGAAGGTTCTGCAATGAATAAGATATGTCCAGGTATAATGGATATCAAGCAGTGATTAGATAAAATAGCTTTCATCTTATCTAAATCTGTCTATACCTCAAAAAACATACTGCAAATAAGTGTTTCTCTTTGCGAAGAAAGAGAATAGTTTTAATATACATTTGTGAACAGAAAGCGTTTTTTCATTCTGATTCCATATATTTAACACCAGCAGAGGCTGTCAACCTGAATGGTCTATGTCAGAGCTAATTGTCAAAACAGACACACACACATATACACACACACACACACACACACACACACGCACACACATGCATGCACACACACACACACACACACACACACCATATAGAGGAGAGGAACTGACCATGGCATTGACACCACAACAGTTTGGTTCTGGGCCAATGGTACTGTGGGAAATGACCTTGTTTGGGCCAATAACAATTTGGCTGTGTGTTGACATGGATTCATATGGTAATTCCCCTGGTGGAATCCTGTCACTTGGGTTTGCTCTTAACAACCTTTACTTAAAGACGTTACAGTATGTTTACTTGCACACGCACACACGCACGCACACACACACACACAGTGGCATAAGCATTAGCATTATTGATTATTACTGTATTACTGTAACTATTCTGCCTATCTCAGCTGGAAGTCACATTATTAGTTCGTCCCGCACCACATTTGCATGTAAATTCCACAGGCCATTCAATATGTGAGAAGGCGGAATTTCAGCATTACCAAACATCGTTTCGAGGCTACATTTACAACGTATCGCCATCATAATCTACCTCCACACAAAGACTCTTTCTGGTGGGGAATTCTGTCATTCAATGCTCTGTTTCGCTTGCCCCTCGGCTCCACACGACGCCACAAAAAAAAAACAGAACAAAAAAACAACGCAGGCAATGGAAACGCTCACTCAAGTATTGTTTTGGTGTAAACTTGCCCATTCAAACGGCGGCAAGACTTTCCTCTCCATGGCGACAAGACTCCCGCTTGGCGGAAAGCGGAGAGAAAGAGGGAACAGACACATGACTGTCCAAGTTGACATCACACCCTGTAATAAAAAATAAGCATAACTGCCAAAACACAGCTGTCTGGCCTCTGAGCAGTATAGCATTAAGGCATTGATTAATTGTGATTGCACAGTTTCAAGCATGCAGGTTTCAAACCATGCAAGAGAGGCTATTATCTCAAAGACATGTCAAAGAGATATATTAGACAATTGTCTGGGGTAGGTACTGTATACAGACGGTGAGACGCACATCATCTAATGAGCAGTTAGCCATCACTACTGTTTGTGTGTAGCCATTATATAATAATAACATAATTGGCTTTCATTTTAATGCAGCCAAACACAGCTGTGAGCTATAGCATTAGATTGGACCAGTGTTTAATATGATTGCCTGGTTTTAACAGATGGGGAATGTGGGCGTATGCTATACCCAATTGCGCCCCGAGCTAAATGTGTATTTTCTGAAACACACCAATACATTGACGGATGACTGATCTCTCTTTAGAGTGGGAAGATTCGGGATTCATTGTACAGTAGCAGAAGGACTTCATTTAAAATCATTATTTTGTCCTAATTAATTAAATGCTATGTTAAGTATGTATCTGCGTTTGGTAAACTATAAAGAACAGTGTCCCATTGGGTTTAGGAGAAATTCAACATCATAGTGCACTATATAAGTACAAGTGTACAGTGAGCATTTGAACAACTTAATTAATCCCTTGTATAGGTCTGAATGTGTTGGGCAAGCATTCTATTTTCCAGTAAGGTCTGGCTTTAATTTACTGGGTTTGATGGGAGCTCGCCAAAATGCTCTCCACTGCCAAGTGCTCACAAAGTTGTTGAGAATTATATAGCTAGTATGATGTAGAAACTGCCAAACATGTAAACAAAACATGTTGAGATACATACTATATTAGTTGCCATGGAAACAAAAATAGGCATATGGTTCTTTTTACAATGGTACATATCTATTAACAGATTTATAGATTTTTTTTAAAACCTTGTCTGAGAAAATCCCTCCTCTACTATTGAAAATAATTGCCATATGTTTACATTATGCCACTTTACCTGAATGTATGATGTTGAATAAACAAAATATAATAATCTCTCGGATATTATAAACTAGAAAACACACAGAATGGAGAATGTTGCAACAGGGGAGAGATGCGACAGAACAGTAGGATGCCCCATGTAGGATTTTGGGATATTATACACAGCTTGTGATAACTATTATAACATGTTGAGCTCCATTGCTATTGCATAATGCCAGCTGGCTATGCTATGCAAGTTATCTATCACATGAACCAGAGTATGCATTTAATAGTTTCATGAAGATGCAGTGGGAACAGAACACATTTATGAATATACTGTTTTTGGCAACATGGATCATGATGTACCTTATTACAGATCATTATGACATTACAATATTATTATTAACAAGAAAACATGCAATATGTATGTGAATTTAGCATTCATTCTTATAAACAATTAAATACAATTTAGTTTACTGTAGGTAGGTTGGTATATTATGTATGTATTTTGGTGTGCATCATCCCGATATTGTCAAATATTTAAAAATTACTAACTTCATCAAACACTTTAACTAGAGGTCAGTATTTGCTTATGTGCACATTTCTTCTGCCTATAGGCAGTTTGGCTGTTCATTAAAACGAGTTGTTTTATCATATCATTCATTATGGCAGCATGCATACACAAAGCAACTAGTGAACATTTGCTGTGGTACAGAATCCAGATGAAAACATTTCCCTCAAGGCCTTACCTTTTTCATTTATACTTTATTTACCCCTGGCCTTCTCAAATCTGTACAGAAATTCACATGACCAACATTTGATATTACTCAGCAAATTGCTTATTAATTAGTCCATTCTGAACAATGCTAGCCTGTTGTAACCAGACCACATTTACTTTGTGACCATATTCAGAACATAGTCACTTTGTGAATATGGTCTGACAATGCTCCATTGGAAAGTGTTCGCAATCGCAGTTTCCTGTCTCTTTTGAAACTATTGGACAGCGCTGAACCAATCAGCTTTGCTACAATTGTTTTGATCGCCTCTTCTAGATCTACCACCATTTCGAATCACGCTTGACTTCAGCGTCATCTCACATCATGCTGATTGGGCCACCAGCAGGGTGGCTGTGCGAACGCTAATACAAACAGGGTTTACACTTTCCAATCTTTCAATGCCATTCAGTTCTATTGTTGTGTCAGTTTGCAAGTTACGGCACATTGCTTTCACTGCAGCCTATAATATCTGATGACTTTGCAGAAATGTGTGATTATATATGGATTGCAAGGCATTTGCTATTCAAAGCTTGGTTTGGGTTACTATTCATAAGAAGCCACAGCTAAACTATGCCCATTTAAACAGAAACTGGGTCATTTAAAATTATTGTATTTATTTAATCCCAGGTATGGTTATTCAGGATATAATTGTTATCTGTGCGACACAGGAGAAAATGTAAGTTTCAATCTAGCAGTAACAGCAATAATTTGAGTCTTCCATATTAGGTGAGTCCATATGCTTATTTCTGAGGTCAGCCAACTGTATTAAAAATCATAATGGGTGCCAGGGGTCTCTCCTTTACAACACAACTGACATATATTTAGTCATGTGTCAATCATTACTTTCCGTACATACCCACCCATTCCTGAGAGCCAACTATTAACAATATAAAACACCTTTGTGTGTGTGTGTGTGTGTGTGTGTGTGTGTGTGTGTGTGTGTGGATATAGGCTTTAGACTATTAATGATAACTTGAAAATGCATAGTTTCAATTTAACCACACAGGAGAATTTCAATTTGGAGCTGTTGCCCCCGCGACCCGACTCCGGATAAGCGGGAGAAGATGGATGGATGGATGGAGAATTTCAGAGCACTTTGCTGGGATGACGGAGACAGGCTATAAAACGGTGATGTCTTCAGCAGGCCGTCCAAACCTCTTGGGTGTCATTTGCCACGTCAGGGACCTATCACATATGACTGGGAAAAGCATTACTAGTCAGGCTCTGGTGGGCACCGTCAGCGATCCTTGAGATCTCAAATGGCAAAATGGCCTACCTCAACAAGGACTGGTTTGTGTATTAATAAGTATGTGTTGGTGTGTTTATTGCTCTAAAGCAGTGGTTCTTAAAATGTTTTGACTTCTGTGACCTAGCTCAAGTGCCCATTTATATGTCCACAACCTTTTTTCAATCCAGTATAACTATAATATCTGACTATTTCATATATTAGCAGCTCAAATACTACACAATTACACATCATTAAATAACTAATTTATTAGTACCATTTTCATGATTTTGAAATAATTACAATTAAAATGTTCACATATAGCCCCTGTAGTACCTCAACGTACCTGTAGGAGTACCCCTTTTGGGAAACACTGCTCTAAAGATTCACAATGGGTTGATATTAGAGATAATGCTAAATATATGCTGTACACTGAGTGTACAGCTACAAAGAATATATTGATCAATAAGATATTGAAAAATATTTCTACAATAAAATTCCACAACTATAGACACTTGCATTTCAACTCTTTATCCAGTTCTTACTTTGGAAGAACAACAACTTCCAAATAACTAGATGACCAGCTGTTTCTGAATACACACACACACGCACGCACGCGCACACGCACACGCACGCACGCACACACACACACACACAGTCGTAAAAGAACATGAAATATATTAGGCAATATTTGAGGAATGCAGAAAACCAAGAGATAAGCCGTTTCTGGTCACTGAGTATGATCAATTGAAGTGAGGGGTCAAACAGCTTCACTGTTTCCATCGGATGCATTACAAAACAAAATTATTTCATAATCATCTTGGGAGCGGAACAAGTAAACAAGTTGTCAACATAACAAGACAAAAAGCTTCTGTATGTTGCTCTGGAAAATGTTTTTTGTAGATTATCAGAAGTATGCTTTTTATTAAATGACATGTTAAAGTGTTATTCTGCTTTATACATTTAAAGAAAGTATGCTTATCAGAGGGAGAATTCTGAATATTCTTATGTGTGCCAAAAGTAATTACAGTCTACATTGCTAGCAGACCATTTCAATCTATATCATTTTCATCTGACTTGGCACAGAATAATCAAACTTGATGTTCCTTAAAACAAATCAGTACACTAGCATCTCACCTCTTTTCTTTAATACATTTTATTTGTTGCGACTTTGAGAATAACAAATCCTGAATTATTTATTCCCTTTCCAATAGTTCCCAAATATTCTAGTAGTCCATGATATGTGACATCTGAGTCTATTATTGTACAATGTTCAACGGTGTTCACACCCTACTTTGGCTAATCTGTCAGTGGTTTCGGTGAATGGAAGGTCAGACATCTTTCCTCACTGTGAGTGTTGAGATTTACAGTATAATGGCTGCCTTTATTGACCAGACATGGTGGGTAATTAGTTTCATCAATCCAAACACAGACACAAATTATTTTGGATGCCAGGCATTACCAGTGTGACTGACCCACAGACAGGTGGATAGGGAAGTGCTGGGAAAGGCTTACTGCTCTCTTGTTCTGTCCACATTTATAATTTGTCTGCCAGAGGGGAGCATTCCAACTTCCCCTTTTAGCTGTAGACTTCTACGTTTATTTCTTCAAGTGTGTGGAAGACTACAAGCTTGTTTCAGAACGTTTTGTGACTGGGCTTTGGGAATGTGAACCAAAACACACAGGGTTTCGTCTCATTGATTAGCCTCCTGTTTTAACCACTTTATGGGCAGACACTTTTTATATTCCACTGTGTATACGTACACTACACTACTACACTAACACTGCAAGTATTAAATATTTATGTATTTTTATTTGGACTTTCACTTCAGGTTATTTTTATTCATTACGTTACATCATTTGAATGGCTCCAAATACATTAAAGAAACTACAACTACAGCCTAACATATTCTATTTTTCTTATACCACCTGTGATGCAGACACACATTCCATATGTCACATGGGGTTGAAATGGGATTACAGCCATAGCAGTGGAATAGAAGACACACTGTAAAAGAGGACAGAAATGGCGAAAGGTATAAAAAGTGAAAAGGAGAGATGGAAAGAGAGGGAAGGACAACGGCAGAGAAAGAGAAAGCTGGTGGAGGCGGTTAGGTGTTGGCCACATCTGTTCTGCACCAGACTCTAGATAATTCATCTGTGGTGACTGGCAAACCCGTTTTGCATGGAACGGATGAATTGTGGTCAAACCCATCTCCAGTGTTCTCATACACCCTTCCAAGATGCTGTGAAGGCTCCAAATCTGCAAGCGAAATGTGGAAGAAGTGGACTGTTTGTGCAGTGGTTTCTCACATACCTACCTAGCAGCAATAAATCAACCAATGTACTATTGGGATCAGGAGGGTAGGTAGCCTTTTCCAATGAATTCTAATTACTCTATTTATTGGACTGTCCAGAATGTGTGACTGGTTCAAACTGGATGGATATGACTGTTGTTAAAAGTACAAAGGGCGAAAGGATCTGTCAGTTGCTTTTGGATCGGTCTATGTTTACTCAGGAGTTGGCCTGTTCTTCTAGGATATTTCACATTGATATCCAAGCGTGCGTGTTTACAGTAAGCCTACAACAGATGAGGCACATGCATAAACACACTGTGGTCAGTGTGTTTCCACCTTCCCTCTCCACACCGTTGTGGCCAAGCAATTCCCATACAGGACTGTTAGAAAATGATACACGCCTCATTAAAAGTTACAAACACTCTTTTATTAAAGGCAATGTCAGTCACTCTGGAGAATGCTAAGTTTGAAGTCAAATCAAATCCAAACAATAACACGTCTTCCATCAGGTGCTCCCTCAGAAGCTCTGTCTCAAACATTGGAAACACATTAAGATTAGCATATTGTTGTTGTTGTTGTTGTGTGGTCTGCACCATTTTGTTTGTGTTCCTATTTATCTGGCTGTGTAGAAGTACCAGATAATATTTTCAGCACGCACAGATTAAGTAAGCTAGCAAGCAGTAAGCTAGCAAGGAAATATTTAATGAATTTGAAAAAAGTGTATTAGCTTACAATCACTTACTATACCTTTAAAATATGAACCCCCATGTATTTTATCTGCGTTATAGTGCCGCCAGAACCCCACATCGTCACTGCTGTTTATGTTTATAAACACAATATGTGATAATGATGGGAGATGGGTAGAAATAAATGATGTGGGTATGGGGGGTGTAGAGATGAGTAGGGTCCACTTTGGCATGTCCTTCTGGAGTTTCAAACCAAAACACAAGAGCTATTGTGAACACAAATGAACAGAAAGATAATATGCTGAAGAAGCTTGACAGAGTCTGAATTCATCAGTGGTGGTTACAGTTACAGCTACTGCTGTAAGGGCAGCCCAAATTGCTAGTTCAGTGACTTCATCAATCCATAGATCTACTAAAGTAGACTCCATGGAAAAGTTGGAAAACGCTTGCTTAGAATGTTATAAATATATATATATTTTATAATATAAATATATATATATTTAAAGACATGTACATAGTGCCCTAGTTTAGTTTATCTAACTGCAGCACAGAAATGAGGTCAAGGTCAAAGTTTATGGCCTTGGACCAGAACAGAAAAAGCCTGGTGAATGCTAAGGCGCCTGAGGACTTAGAACTGAGTCAGCAAATATCTTGATTATATTAAAAGTCTCAACATAGGAAAGTTACAGCAAGCAGTTGCACTGAAACAGACACGCAGAGGGAGGGTACAGCAGACAAGAAGCTATATAAATGTATCTTAAAACATAACCCACAACTCTTATACATGTGCTACAAACGTGGTGCATGAATGCATGTGCCGTCTATGGTTGGTGTGACACAGCTAAATGTCAACCAAGACAAGAATAAAGGACAGGAAAAGGAGAGGAACAATACCTCTTTGGAGCTATGTAAATTGTAATCAGAAACAGTGACGGATACAAAAGCGCAGATTTAGGGCCTCTACCACACTGACGACAGCCAGCTGTTGAAAGGACAAAGAGTCAAGAAAGCCAAAAAACATGTTGTTGCATACACATCCAATATTACACCAAATACAAACCAGATAACGCTGAATTACTGGATCCCAGCAAATCTGTTCCTAGATTGCATGTTTGGTTACATGTCTGTCCTGTGGCTAATGACGTTTAGGAACATTTACTTATATCACTAATATATCAGATTTGAAAGAAAAACACTAAGTTCCTGAGTGTATACTTGCTGCCATATGTGCAGAAGGTAAAACTGAAACTTGGACTATAGGCTTGAAAATGTGGAGCAGAATCACAGTAAAGAAAAAGCCTTATGATCCATTGGCATCAGTTTCACCCACAATGCATTTTCCCATAATCCCCCTGTGTTTAACATCCCCTGATCCACTTTGATCCTGCTGGAAGAAAGCTTGGGAAGATGCTAGTCTTGGCAATAGAATCCTCACAATAAATACAGTATGGATAAAATAATAATTAAAAAAGTGATGAGACCATTTATAAAACTTGTTTCATATACTTGGCATGGTAGGAACAAAATAAATGGCACACCAATTCTGGCATTGCTACAGTTTTGGATTCAATTCAATTCACTTGTGGATTCATATATTACTCACGCACACTTGGCATACATGCATTTGCAGCTTATCTTGGGTAAAGTTATTCCTTAAGGACATGTAATGGACTACATTGTGATATTTTACCACATGTAATTAAATACAACTACTTTCAGAGCAATCATTTAACAAGAAAATAAGAGAAAATCTATCTGTATAGGCACTCACCCACAACATGACATTTATAGGGCCTTAGTTATGTATTATGTCTATTATTGTGACATATATTTGATAGCAGATACATTTGTACACATTTACAAGTGTGAATTATGCAAAGCATGTAAGATCATTGATCAAAACAGCATGGACCAGCCATCACACCTTTAGAAAAACATTATGAAACAGTCGGTCTGTGAACAATTTCCATTTACAACTTTCCCATCTTTGTAACTTAATCCACTAGAATGGTATATTTTCCAGTCTAGACTTGCCTATTCTCAGTATGGCTGCCAACGTCCCTTCATTACTGACCTACTATACAGGAGCTTCTCCATCAACCCCACCCCCGCATGTTACGTCTGTGTTGGGATCACCTTTAATCATATTGGATTACAGGAATAGTTATTGCTGTCAAATTAGAGGGACCAAAACAGGAATGTTTGGTGTTCTATTGCCTTCTTCATGGCTGTGCTATAGAATATTCCTGGTAATGTCAGTTGATATATTAGTTAATTCAAAGGTAATTCACTAGGGTCATGCATTGCTATGCAACACATTTCACCTGATCTAAATGGGCTTGGACATTAGTTATTTCCAAACATGTCCCTGTAGCATACTCAGTTGGCTTGGTCTTTTTCTTTTCAACGCTGACATTCATAACGAATGAGTCTTTACCCCAAGTGAAGGAGTTCAAGTACCTCGGGGTCTTGATCGCGAGTGAGGGGACAATGGAGCGGGAGATTGGCCGGAGAATCGGAGCAGCGGGAGCGGTATTGCAATCACTTTAC
>JAODTR010000015.1:3690791-3730979 GCA_025399935.1 Amblyopsis rosae
ATCCACACACAGTATGTTTATATGGTTATTTTAACAATTTACGAATTTGCTTGGGCCAATTGTCAGCCTGTCTGTATGTCGCCCAATTAAATAAACCAAACACAGCTCAAATGTAGTGTTGAAATACAGGCAGATAATTGAGCCAAGATTGCACTCCCATCCGCAGGTACTGCACAACCAGCAGGTACTGCACAACCAGCAGGTACTGCACAACTGCTGTTAGCTAAACTACAGAGACAACTGTGTTCAACTCCATCCATTTTTCCACAGAAACGACTTAATATGTGAATGTACCATACTACATATCACTGTGAATGTGAACGTATACATAATGTACCTATGTAAATCAATCGGTGTATGTCAACCCTGCATTCGCACATGGTGCAATAGGAACTGTATTGTGTCTAGCACCGCTTACTTACTGACCTGCTACTGCATGGTCCTGTGCTCGCATGGCAGGCGTCACATGATCCGAGATGGAGGGAGGGCCGTGCAACGAAGACAAGTCACAGTCCTCATCTGAGGGACACTCCTCGCTGGACCGAGCCAGAAGTGTCCTCAGCAGCACTTTGGCCTGAGAGCAGCACAAATTAAGAAAAAGAAATAACACACACTAATTGCTCCCCTGTTCTGAAGGAAGCGCCAAATTGAGCCGCCGATTAGCCGAGTCATTTGCCTTAGCCTTAGCCGCTCGCAGAGCTGCAGCTGCGATGGCGTTCAAAACGGGTGGCGGAAAATACCTCTTTTTGAAAATTTGAAACTAAAAAAAATAAAAAAGATTATTTCTCTTACACACTTTCACTCGCCCCCTTGCTTACTCTCTCTCTCTCTCTCTCTCTCTCTCTCTCTCTCTCTCTCAATCACACTTTGGTTTCTCTCTCTGTACTCCTCTCATCCATGAGATTAGAGAGGTGCCTAAAGAATGCAATCACCCTGGCGTTAACGTGCAACACGCTCCACATATCTCCTCTCCTGGCTGAGAGCATTCAGACAAACCACTCTCCTCCTCCTCCTCCTGCTCATTTCATCTCCGGGGAGAAGAAGAGGAGGAGGGGGGACGAGGCGCAATTAAAAAAGGAGCTACTCCACCAACGAGGAGAGACTAGAGATACCACGCACAGATTTTCCTCTATCCCATTTTTCTCTGCACGCGTCTTATCAAACACAGGCCGATTTCTTCTTTGGTCATCAAAGGCCCCCCGCTCAGCCTTAGGCGGCCGTTCACAACTTTCTTTATTTATAATGAGCACTAATATGAAGGGGGTGATCTGGGGGATTTCGACAACGGCGGAGCCAATCTGATCTAGCGGCTGCGTATTTAATGCCGTCACACTTTTAAAATAAAACGGTCTTGTCACTGATATGTGTCTTTATTCCTTCTTATATTCAGCGGAAAAAGTGCCATAGGTTGAGAGCTCTCGCGGACCCGCTGCATTTTAAATATCAATGAATGCAACTGTTAGCACTTGAATATTCAAAGGGCCTCTTTGAGGGTGTGCATGCAAGCTGCATGCTCCCATTTGTCAGAGTGGCCAGGCTGCCAGGGAAGACGTGAATGGAAATTTCTGTTTGCCATTGCGTGTGTGGAGAGTAAGCAGTTGTGTATATACGAGAGAGAGAGAGAGAGAGAGAGAGAGAGAGAGAGAGAGAGAGACTTTTTCAGACGCACTTGCCGATGATGGCAGTATCTCTCCTTTTGTCAGTTTGTATGTTCAAGAGGCCTTCCTCTCTCCCTACCACACTGGGAACACCACGGCAACGTCTCCATGGACTTCCACAAGGACTTCCACGACAAGATTAATCAGAAATAAACACACACATCAGATGTCTGGTAATACTAAAACAGGTAATGTAACAATACATTCTCCAATTACAGATGGAATGGCATACGGGCTGATTGCATTGCCAAATGCAATAGCTAAAAAGGTGGGGCGTCAGGCAAATAGGGCAAAACCGGATAGAGTGGGAAGATGAGTTACAGGAGGTGTCCTTGCTCTTAGCATTATCTTCGGGCCATGAGTGGTGCTAAATGCTAATATTCACTGTAATTTCCTTACCCGTTTAATTGGGTATACTTTCAGCTAATAACAAATTAAATGCCAGTGCCACAGGATGAAAGCAGCTCGAGCCGAGGCTGTTATTAGCGATTAGCATGTGGGTCAGGGTTCCCCTTTGGTCGAGGTCAATATGTAGAGCATAGGCAGCCAGGGCTTAGTACCAAACACCAGACACAAAGAGGTCTCTCAATGACCTAAAACCCTCTATACATTCTATAAATAAATACATTAAAAAAAAGAGTAGTAGTTTAGAATTAAGGAACAGTGTCCGGGTTCATGGGCATTTTCATGTGTGTATGTATTAATTAGAGGGGGCGTGCGAATGTGTGTGTGTGTGTGAAGCCTGTGCGTGCTACAGACGCTACCTGGTGGCCGTACGTGGCATGACGCTCCAGCAGCAGCGGTGTGAACACATGAAGCAGGCCCTCTGTGCTGAGGATGTGCTTCTCCTTCAGCAGGAGGGCGTGCTTGAACCAGCGATCCCACAGCCGAGCGGCATCAGGAGGGAGGCTGGAGCTTTGGAGGGGCGGGTGTATCGTGAGGGAGACAGAGACGGAAAGGGCGCGGACACACACACGATGACTACATCATGTGAAAAGAAACATTTCAAACTGCCCGTCTTATATTTGTTTGGCATACAATCACCTCTATTGCTGATACTGGGTATTAGGCAGCACAGTATGGAGCCATGCTAATATTGTGCACGTACTGTAGAACATAACAAATGTATGTTGAAAACTAGCTTTTTTTATTAAGGTCAAAAAGCCAAGGGTGTCCCTGTAAATGACACCTACACATGTGTTTCTTTCCACATGTTAACAGGAAAGGTCTTGTTGAAATCAATAAAACAGCGAAGCGGAGCGGGGGTCTGGCTCTGAACATGACTACTCATTATCAAAGAGACTGCAAGGCACAGATAGGGCCGTTAAATCTGCTCATGACATTCACCAGTGATGACCTTTATTTTTCTGACAAGGAGACTGTATCAACTAGCGGCCCAAGTGTAATTCCCCCTACCCTGCTTGTCAAACAAAATATATAAATAAATATTAAACTAATAAAATAATTACATATTTTAACATATTTACATATATAAATGATATGCATGTTTATACATACATGTTTATACAGTATATATATATATATATATATATATACAGAAGTGAAAACATTATTGGGTGAATTCCATTCCCCTTGAGTACATTAAACTAATCATATAATTATATACTTTTATCATATGTATATACTGTATATGCTCAAGGGGCATGGAATTCACCAAATTGTGTTCACTTTCTGTATGTATAGGAGAGAAAGGTCTGATGAACTCCCAGAGCACTGGTATCTCTGCCCTGAATTACTCCATGAATTACTCCACCAGGACACATCATAACAGGAGCACCAGGAGATGAAAATATCTCCCATCACGTCCCCACGCAAATGCATGTGCACATACCGCAAGCACACAAGCGGATAGCAGTAAATACAATGCAGAATAGCACTAAAGCGCTGACATGTCATCACCCTCTGACATACTGTATCAATGCCATAACAAATGCCCTTTGCATCAAACTATACACTGAATGTAAAATACCCAAAAATACCAATTTGAGGCGGATCAAATATATTTAGTCACATGAGCAGCCATAAATATACCGCCAATGTTGTGGACAATAACAGCAGATTGCAAGCCACACTAAAAAATGAAAAACAAGTATACATATAAAATTAACAAATGTAATTAAATGCAAGATTGCAAATTATACATATGTTTCTTTTTGCAGAGGCCTAACAGAGAATCCAGAGCCTTACCTCACATTCTCAGGCCGTTTGAGGGAGTGATGTGCACTAACAAGGTCCTGTGGTAGCAGGCAGCCCGTTGCTGTGCTCCATGACAACCTCTGAAGCTCACGAAGGACGACTGCTGCACATGCTTCAAGGTCCTCATCATTCAAGCCAGAGCCACGGTTACAAAGGCTGTCCAATATATAGAGAACCGTCATCTATTGCCATGGTGCACTTGGCTAAGCCTTCAGGGTTAAGAGTGTATGAAGTGTAGCCTGTGACTGCTAACAGTTTACAGTAAACATGTATACACACACACACACACACGCACACACACACAGGGTTATCAATAAATACTAGCCGTAGCCCCCATCCCCACACACACATACTGTATAGGTCTCTCTAATATCTGGCCTAGTAAAACAGTACTCTTGCCATTGTGTTTCATATGTGCTTTCAGCTTTCATGTGCGTTTCATCTCAAGCACACACTTAGGCTTGGAGATGAGGTAGAAATGTTGTTTCTGCCAGACGACGTTCTTTAATACTTTGAAATAACATCTCCAATTATGGTACATTAATCACGCTGTGGATTATAAAATAGAATTATGCAAAATAAGCCTGGTCTTATTGACAAACACTGTTATTCCTCCACCTCTCCAGCAGCCAATTTGCGAGACCAACCATTCAGCAGCAACAAGAGGTTACTATAACCAATCAGCAGGCGTCAGAAACCCAAGACGTGTGAGTGTGTATGTATCCATGTCTGTGTACACATCCTGGTGTTATCAGTGCAAAGAGGTGCCTCTTTCTTACCTACGGTAAGAGCCCTCGGAAGCAAGTTATCAGTCTTTCCATCGGATGTGGAATGATTGGATGATCATTAAAAACAAACATTGAAACAAACAAGACAAAAGAAGATGAATAATAAAAAAAATAAAAAAGGTAAAGATGTAAACTGTGCACCTGATAATGTGATTGAGTTTCCTCCTGTCAATAGAAGACTCCAGGTAGACAGACGTCTGTTCTGTATGGAGTCGTCCTTCAATGCTCTCCAGCAGATAAAAGAGTCCTTTGCGGGAGAGCCTGAAAGAACATCACCCATTAAAGCACTGCAGAATATAAAGGAGCATGAGGTCAATTTATCGATATTGCGACAGTTTTTTGAAAAGCGAGATGCCGTTTGATCGAAATCTTGCGTGATCAGTATTTTTCCTCCAGGTGAGTTCCTTGAGGTACTCAATGACTGTGAGGAGGAATCTGGTCATTAGAATGCCACCGCCATATTCGGGGCCTTCAACTATTCAAATGCCTATTGATGAGGGAAAAATGAAAGGTGGCACATGCAAGGCATACAAAAAAGGAAGGTTCAGGATTTACTCTTTTAGAATTAAATGCCTGTTGTTGAACAAGAACATGAAAGACAATTATTTAGGTTAGGTTATAGGGTCAAATACTATTTATACTTGATTCTAACTAATTATGAACGTATATGGAGTAATAGAATTGAAATTAGAAAGTAGATCTGTAACAATGAAATGCAAGCACACTTCCAGCTAAAGTTATAAAAAGGTTCAGGGAGAGAACAGATTTAAAATTATTTCTTTCGGTAGAAGATTTACACTTTAAGCAGACCCTGTGTGAGATTGTGAAATGAGAAGCTGATGCCTAATGCATGTGGATATTGGGAATCTATCTCTTTCCTTAGCATTAAGCTCTGGGTGGCCCTCATTGAATTCTCCCAGAAACCCCAAGCCGAAATCCTGAGCCCCCCTACAATAAAGGGGCCAAAAAGAATTTATGACAATCTGTAATGGGCTGCTGGGTTAGGGGTCAGCAAACAATTGCTCCTTCTCTTTTTGCAGGTTGTTTCCTGGTAACATCCTGATTAAGCTGGCAGCTTGAATTATATCCATGACATTCTGTAGTGTGCAATCCATCTGCGCTAAGTCCTCTTCAATGTGGCTGAAGTAGCATGGCCAAAAGCGCTGTCTTTTTTTGCCCCCCCCACCCCACCCAACCGTCGGAAAGGGCCTTGAAATAGTCATCGTCTTTCTCTCCCCACTTTATGTGTCAAAGCTCTTCAGATAGACCTTCAGAAGAGGGGGGGGTGAATTTGATGTGTACTGTGGCAGGCCTCTCCCGCTCTCCAGCGTGTGCCGTAGCCAGGTGTTTTCTCCCCCCGTCGAGGTCTTCAACCTCACTTCAGGTGACGCCGTTCGTCCGTGTCCCGACATCATCAGCAGTGCATTGTGAGCCAGGAGAAAGCGGCGAGCCTCTCTATTGTGATGTTACTTAGCGGCGTGTTACGCGGTGTCTCTCGGGGTGGGTATCCAACGCGGAATGGTCTCACCGTTGACTGATTGGTGTCGGGAGACTTTCATCTCTCTGACATTGACAGAAAATAAAACCCCCACGAAGCAATGGGAACATATACCACAAGCAATTACAGCACAGACACTGCCAGGACATGACTTAGGGGACCAAGAGGTGCCCAACAGCCTTGGATAGTAATCGTGAGTAGTAGCACTGTTATAAAAAAAATAGCAACCAACAGAAAACAGAACATACAGTAACACAGCTATTTTTTGTATCAGTAACTGGTCCTATATATGGTATTTTAATACAGCAGATACTGCTCTCTGCTCATCGTGACCTGAGCAGAGAATGACATCGCCCTCTGTATGTGTTGTAACCCGAGTTAATCTGTTCTTAATAGACGGTACAACCACACCTGCATGTTAGTGCGTGGACAGTATGTGTGTAGCCAATGAAGCATTTGCTTTGGTCTGAGATCCCAGTGCTTATAGTGGCATATAGTGGCATACAATCATACATGGTTCCTTTGAAACTCATATTCAAACTCATATTCATATTAGACGGTATGCGTCTAACAAACAGCTCTGTTCATATTTGGGAGGTCCGCATGGTAAGGCCAATATGATGAGCCTTGTAGAAAGCCGGAGGAAGATTTCAGTCCCACACAATAACTCACCCTTTGCTGTACTGGAGGAGAAATATAATGGGATAATTTAATGAATTGGCCAGGTTTGTTTTTCCTGCCTGTGAGCTGAATGAGAAGCGAGATATAAACTCTAACCTTGAGAGACAGAGAAATATAGAAAGAGAGAGAAATAAAGAAAGAGAGAGAGAGATATGCTCCTGAATCTTTACATCAAAGCCTTTGGTTTTCTCCTCATAGCCAGAAGCCCTGCGTATTAACAATGAAAGATGCAGCCCACACCTCCGCCTCCCCGACCACGGCTAACTGCAGATCCCCTTGAGGTCACACCGTAACAGCACAGCAGACCACACACAGGCAGTGTCAAGCACAAATGAGCATGTTTTTGTACCGTCGAAAACCGCAATCATTCTGCCCGTGCTCCCAGGTCTACTCTGTATTTTAAGAAACCTCACAGTCTGGACATCAAGTAAGGACACAATACAGTATATCATACTCAAAAAATGCAGAATGTTTTCTTATTCCTTCACAACAACAGGACGGACAATGTAATATAAATTGTCAGTGTGGTCCATAAAACAGATTGCCAGCCTTCAAAATAAAGTTCTGAATGTGCCTTTTAAGCACTGAAGTGCTCATCCTTGGGAAATACTTGGCAGGAAGACAAATAGTAGCGTTAGCTTTTTGGTTTGTCTCTAACCTAATCCAAAATGATCCTTCAACTCAGAGGCCATCGTCATCTCGCAGGGGATTTGTGGCTGTCCGCATGCCCATCCTCCACAATGTTCTATGGTGCCACACATTTCCTCCTCCACTAGGAGTCTTCCTGAGGTCTCTCAAGCAGAAAATTGCCCCGTTACAGCATTATCTTGGATTAAGGCAATATGGTCAGGGGCTCTGAGCTCCCCCCATAAGGTGCACACCCACCACGGCATGGCAAGGTGGCATGGAAGGTATACAAACGGACAATCGTCTGTCGGCCACAAATGTGACACTGATGAGAACTGCTTGGTGTGTTCAGTTGCTCTTCGCCTCGGAATACCCGCACCGGTGGAGCACAGCCCTGGCATGCACGGTTTGCTAACCTTGGATAGCTTTGGAACACTACTTTGCTAAACTAACATGTCGGCTGAATTGTTTACCATGTCTGAGAGGGTGAATGAGCAGTTTCATCTGTGGTTCTCACACTCTCCGCTTCCTCTGAGAGGTCTAAATATTTAAATAAATACTTGGGGGGTTGGGGGGTTAAACTGTTACAGCGTTTCATTTTCATGCGTTGACTGTGCATAAAATGTGCATACTTTTGTCAATGCTGTTTTGTGTAGCACTGTATGGTTACATTGCTTTTCTAGTGTACTGTGCAATTAACTATTTATTTGTGTGGGTCATGGGGCACAATTCCTACCTTATTTGTATTTAATTTATATAATAATAATAATAAATAATAATAATTATAACTGCGTGTCATTGTGGTGTCACTGCACGGATTCACAGTGGCGTTCTGCGATGCCACCTACCTTTCTGGGGTCTTCTCTGAAGGTGCAGGCTGTTGTGGTCTGTTGCTGGACCCCCCAGAGCAGACTGGCGGGCGCTCACTGTGTAGACTGTGAGAGTCACTACTGCCCGCTCTGGCGCCGCTGGTGGCACCTGGGTGGGCCGTGGCCTCTGATTCGTCCTCCTCTGGCTCAGACTCGGTCAGAGATATGGAGAGGTTGCTGGAACTGCTCTCTGATAATGACACACTGGTGGTCTTGCCTGCACCTGGGCGTATAGACAAGAGCGCAAAGATCTCCTCATCCATGTGCTATCAAACACTTTGTTTTATCTTCCGTGTTTTCTCAAGGCTTTGTTATGCAGCGAGATTTCTAATTCTGCCAAGCGGACGTTAGTTTAATCCATTCTGACTCAATATTATTACAATATCAGTATTGAGCATTATACGTATTAAACACGTGGTAATATGACAAATATGATGACCTCTCTCTGCCATCTCTATTATGGGGCACTGTTGGACGCTCCCTCTGCAGTCAGCATGTTCTGCAGGGCCGCTCTTGTCCTGCACGGCACCCTCGCTGCTTGGACACACGGCATTGTGCTCGGGCCGCCTCAAGGTCACCGGAGGGCAGTCCGCGCGCTCATCCTCACCTCCAAAGGGCTCATCGCTGTCTGCGGCCACCTGGGCACCCGCGCACGCTACCGCCCTTTCATGTTCCTCGCTCAATCCACAGCCGTCGGGGGAATCGTTTGAGCCTGAAATGTCTTCGGATAAACGGCCGCCTCCACCATCGGCGGTAGCAACAGCCGCAGCCTCTCCGGCAGCTCGGAAGTCCTTCAAAAGGCCACTTGGTACACGTTCAGGGGAGCGTGAGCAGCGGTCGGGCAGACGCTGTGAGGCCTGGCGCAGGGATAATCTCGTGCTGGCAGGCTCCCCGGAGCTCAGGCGGTCCATGAATAGTCTTGCTGGAGGTAGTTGGGCTGCAGAGACTGTGTGAGGGTGCTGGGAGGTCAGGGATGGTGTGCATGAAGAGTCAATCTGTAATTACAGTATGAAACAGTCGTACATCGCATTTAAAATAATTCATTATCGCGTGCAAATCACGAACTCAATACAAAAACCTTCAGGGCTAGTAAGAGTCCTTTAATCTGGCGGGAAGGAAAGACATGACTATACTGTGTTCAATGTAATGGCCTTTACAAGGTAATGTATCTGGTTCTGTCTTTATTGTTTAAGCCAGCAATTTAAGCTGCATCTTCCACACAATGATAATCATTACAATATACTAAGAAGATGGGATAATATTTGTATAAAGCCACACACAGAAACACAATCCACCAAAAAGAGAAAAAAATTATAGATTGGTTACAAATTTACATCTATACACATGTTTATTCCCCTCCTCTTAAATTAGTTTAATGGGCTCATCTCTGGAGAAAATCCAGGGTGGAGTGCTGTAAAACTATCTGCTTTGTTTTGAATGTGGGTAGTTTATTCGAGGCCAAGGTCAAAATTCTTTTCACTCCATCTTTCAGAAGAATGTTTCAGGATCAATGTTTTTAACTTTTAATCTTGTTACAAATCCTTTACACAAGTTTTGATTCATGTCTGCAATGTCACAAATGGGTGGGGGGATGTGGGGGGTGGGTGAGAGAGCATTAAAAAAGCCTCCCTCCAAACATAATAACAAAAAGCATAGCTTCTGTTTCTTTTCTGATAAGCGTCTTAAATACCAAACAGTTAGCTGCTTAATAACATTCACTGTAAACCATGCAGCCTGCCCAGCAGATCCACAAAGTAGGTAAAAAAGAGGAAAAGTTAATTTCTTGGCTGAGTGATTCCATCGGTGGCTGCAGGGCAAAGTAGAAAGTGTTTCACTAAAGTAGCAATTGATTCTTCTATCAATCTGCGGCACGCGTGTACTCTTCCAAGGAATGTATTAAATATGAAAATCATATCCCGTTATCGTCTGTCTCCAGCTTTCAGCCCGGTAAGCTTCCCTTAATGAATGCTGTAGCCTGAGGGACATGCACACTGCCAGCCAATGGCCTGTATGCATAATGGAGTGATGGTACCATTTCGCTCATTACAATATCGCTAGGCTGATGGGGGTAGGGGAGTTGGGTGAACGGGTGGAGGGAGGGTAGGGGCTGCACACAGTTACAAGTGACTGCTCTAGACAGCATGCTTCAAGTTATTATGAGATGCCTTAGACATTTCATCCCAAAAAAAAAGAGCTCTAACTGCTTTAAGTGAAGGGAAAACACAACTATGGGCTTGAACTACAGCGCTCATACAAATGCACCAGCTGGGATTAGACACCTGCCTGCCCTATAAAAGATACACGGGTATACTGAGTTACTCTGCTTAATATTCTTTGTTGCCATTGAATGTGAAAAAAGCATTTGATAGAAATTTGATTTCCATTATACGAGTAAACATGAGAAAAAAAAACAAAAAAAAAACAGGATTTACTAAAGCACACAGCCTGGCATGGAACCATGAATGAAATATCAAGAAAAAAAATTGTGAATGAAGATAATACATTTTTATTAATGCAAACTAGAACATGTCTTATTATTTTCTCAAGACATTGTAAATATGACATTAGTCTAATAGTTTAAAAAGTACCGTGTTCTCTTTGAAATCTTCCTCTCTCATTTTCATAAATTTGGAAATTCGATTCAAGCACTCCGCCTGTTAAATATTGAATGGAATTAGAAAATACACATGATTATTTATAACATAAATAACTTTTAATCAGTTAAATTGTGTTTTATTGCAGTCTTCCATTCCAATTCAATTTCCCAGAAAATATCTGATTATGAATATGTTTGTATACTGTACAGTACATAATGAGTATATTATTTCAACCGTTTGGCTAAAAGACTTGCTAATTAAGACATTTCAGACCAGGCAATTTACCATGACTCATGCAAACACTGGAGACTGTGTCTACATGATAATGCTGTGTGTTGAACATGACCTGTAAATACACAGACATGTATGATGTAGATGGAGCTTTAGTGAAATTAATTGTGGCTGAATGTCTGGACTCAGTCAGACATGACAGGTATTCCCTAGTGTCCTGCTGGTTGCTGTTAACACGCTTAATCAATTATCTGACAAACCAGACTGAGCGGCTTAATCCCAGCTGCAATTAAACAGTCTAATGGCACTGTTAAGGGCACTAGGATTAACTTCTACATCTCAGGCCTTTTCCTTCTCAACAATACCACACACAAAAACAATATAATATGGAATCTATCTAAATATCTAAATACTGACACACATAAAAACTGCTTTGGGGTGTTGATGTATAATTACTGATCACACATCTAGTGTATGTGGGTATCTGTTCATTTGTGAGATAACGGGATCTAAAGAAATGCTATATCGATATTATATTAAATTATATTATGTATAACAATATGTCAACATGTAGACTGAAAACATATCCTGAAAACGAGCAAAATAACTACTAGCATGCACGGTTGATAAAAACAGCAATAGGAAATAAAGCAACTGCTTGAGGGGGAGAGAGAGAGTAACCCTCTAGAGCACTTCAGAGTCTCTATATTGGGCAATTAACTTAGCGAGTCATAATTAACCAATTTTGTTAATTTGATATTAAGCTGTCAAGCACTGTCAATGAGTTCTAAGTGATAATCTGACTGGCTCATTGTTTTCTCCCTTGCTCATTTGCTCGTGGTGATAAATTGCAATGTTTGAGTGTTTACTATTGTCACATTGAACAATTGCTGGTAAATGTTTCTACAGTGTATGACAATCACAGACTGAGACAGAGGAAATTGCATATATAACATTTATGTATTCATGTTTTCTTGACATTTGGCAGCACACCTAGAGAAGGTTAGAAAGCCATACTTAACTTTGATAAACTGTAAGAATATACAATATGACTATGACTTTCTAAAAATATAATATATTATAAAAAACTAACAATTTAACCTAGATCCATCAGAAATGTTTTATTTTTATTCAAAGTGAATGCTATCTTTTGCCTGTGTAAATATGTGCTAGTTAGTGTGTGTGTGTGTGTGTGTGTGTGTGTGTGTGTGTGTGTGTTAAACCTTTTGTTGAAGTAGGGGGCCATGGTCAGGACCATGTTCCTTCATGCTCATTTCTATGCACTCCACATCTCTAAGAACCTCAAGGTTTCTCATTTTTGCTCGCTTTTCCCTCTCACAGATTTCTTTGAGATAGCTGCGCAGTTTGGCACGTTTTATCTGTGAGCTGAAGGCAGTGAAGAACTATTATTTAACAGAAACATTATCTAAAAACTTTGTCAAAATAAGGGTCACACTTCTAAACAAGAAAATGGCATGTGAACAATATCTTATATTAAAATAATAATGTCCTACTGAATATTGTATGGTTTACTGTACACACATTTAAAAGAGATTAAATTAAAAGCTTTCTGCTTTTGCTCTCATACTGGTAATACTCTATGTCTAATGTAATGACTTTATATACAATGTATTGCGTGTAAACGCGTACAAACGCATGCATACAAAAACTTGTATGCATGAACTTGGATTACGATTAGTTTTGTACAGTAGATGACTTACATCCTTTTATCTGACAGGGAATATGCAAACAACTCTCTTTCCAATTCCAGCCTTCTTTTCTCCCTACATTACAGAGACAGATGGATTGTCAAAAAAACAAAGAAAACATACACTCGAGGAAACTTTATCATAACGTTTAATAACACATGGATTATTGTGATGAACCTACTCACTATAAGAGTACGGTAGGTCCAAACAAAAACAAACATTGGTTATAGCTCAATTATAAATCGTTACGTTGGCTTTGATACTGTAGTAGCACCTTAGTGTACTAGTAGTGTAGTAGAGTATAGTGTGCGTTAGCCTCCCTATAGCCTATATTGTCTAGCTGCTAAACCAGCCAGGTGCTGTGTGAACCTAACTGAAAGGCATGTAACATCACCACCAACAAAATAATGCTGTGAAACAAAGATGTTAGATAGGAGTGGTGCTATGGCATTAAGGACTATAACACATTCTCCGCAAAATGCTACACAGCAGCTCTGGCACTGTGCTAACTTAGCTCAACGCTAACTAGCCTGCATTTCTTTTTGCCAGGGAGGGGAACCACAGCTATCCAACCCATGGTCTTGGTCTCCAAAAGGCATTATTTAATAGGCGAAAATAACGGAAGGCTCACCTTTCATGCATGCTTTGTTGAATAGATGCTATCTTTATATAATAGTGGTCCGCGCTGAACGCACTGCCTGCCATTTTCAGATGCTACGGTACAAGTGCTTCTTCGGAAGAGAGGATGAAAAGTGTAAACTATGTTGGTTACCATGAGCACCGCTTCCCATAAGCCTCTAGTGATAAACACGACGACCACGTGGGGATTGCTTCTGTGTGTTACTAAAGTAGAATCTCTAGAACATTATTATTCACTGTCTCGGTGTGACAGTTAGTGATGTCAGTCCTTAGTGATTCACAATTTGTGTTTTAAGAACTACCAGTGAAAGCAGACATAGCAAGGTAAGGCTCTTGCTCGGTGCGGTAGACTGAGCTACATGTAATAAGCATAGGTAATAACTAAACAGTAGGTTACTGTAGACATCCACATATGAAGAATATTGCATTTTCAAACTGGGGAAAAGAACAAAATGCCAAATTGTAGGCATGCTATGTATTATTAATGTAATTTCTCTATCAGATTGAATTTTATATTTAATTTTCTTTTATCAGTCCTCACCTGACTGTATCAACTGCTGTCATCTGTTTACGCATTTTAAAAGTTCACCACTGACAGCTTTACGGTAATGTCATACACATGATCTATCGTTATTTTGGGTGAATTATGTAACACTGTTCCCTTTATAGAATGCCGTAGCCATAGCCCCTGTAAAAGCGCTCCCCAATCAAGCAATTTCCCCCAATTCCTGTCCTATTAAATTGCGCTTAAGATGTTAAACAGGGAGGCGGGGGAAGGGGGGGGGGGTTGTTATCCTTTTCTCATGCTAATCTTCCCTATTCAGCATCTCTCTGTGAGGCTATTTGTTGTGAAATAAATCCCATTGTTTTCCGCCTGCATGTATAATTGATATTGTTTGTAATGTGCAGCACTGAAAGACGCACTTTTGAGGTTATGAAGACAATTGAGAAATTCACATTGCTGTGCAGCCTGAGCTCTTGATAAGGTTGGTGCGTGCAGCACATCAACTAATATACTTAGGTCTGTATTTAGTAGGGATGGCACCGATACGATATTGAGATCGGAAATCGGTCTGATACTGACTCAAATAGCTGGATCGGTATCCGTGACAATTGGACAGTTGTAACCGATCCATGGGGCTAATCCAATTACATTGATTTACATGTGTACTGTATGTCTACTGTCAAGCATCAGCCATGTCTAACCTACACAGGCCACACTATCAGCAGCATGTTAATAAAATGCATCCAAGTCCTAAAATTGAGATTTGCTGTCATTTACTTTGCAACTTAACTTAAAACTTAATTTAACACTGGAATCGGATCGGTACTCGGTATCGGCCGATACCCAAAGTGCCGGTATCTGTATCGGTATCAAGACTGAACAAACTGTATCATGCCATCCCTAGTATTTAATAGACAATGACACTGTGGGTAAAATGTGAATGATTATGGATGAGTACACAGACATGCTTGTGTGACTTACTTCCCTAGGATACAAAGGCATGAGGTGAAACATGTTCCTTTAGGAAAAGACCCAGTGTCGAATTCAGTGTTGGTAAGTGTGACTCATACCTTTTTATTGGATATCTCTTATGTGGATAATACAGAGAACAATAATGATCTCTATACATAATCATTATGTACAGTATTTAATTCCCAGATGGAATATACTAACATGGTCTAAACAATAATAATAAAAAATAATGGAACAGTAGTTGTACCCATGGCAAATAATGCTAGTAATTATTTGGAAAGTTTTCCATTATTTGGAAAGACATTATGTATATTTGCAGTAGTGTTCATTGTTCATTGTTTGCTCTTGTCCTTCTGAAAAGATACAACATATATGGCCATTGATATGCTTTAACAGAGGTCAGAATTTGCATGAGAATTAAAAGCTAGTAAATTAAATTGATATTCAGTGCACATTTCTGTTGTATCCCTGAGACCTTTGTTCTCCTGCTTGGCAGAGCATGTTCCGCCACAGGCCGGTCAGAAACATCTGTGTGGTTAATAATTTGATAAACAGCTTATACAAATGCCAAATTATCTTCTCTAAAACCCTACTTTCCATCCTCCACATGAGCTCCCTCTTTCTGTTACACATGTTGGGTTTATCTATCTTTTGTAGCGTCCATATCTCTGGTTTTCATTGCACTTCCTTCACTCCTTTCAGCAGCAGTGTGCGGGGTTAATTTAAAATCCTCAGTTTCAGTTAAAGTGAGAGTAGAAAACTAACTGAAAAGAACATATACTGTATAATTGTATGGTAGAACATATATTATCCATTGTTGAACATTATAAAATATACTGGACAAAGAAATATGATATTTAGGAACACATTTTAGCCTTACAATTTGGCCCTAGTTCCACAGATGTAATGCCTATTGTTCACCTAGAATCCAGGTCCCTCTGAAATGGCAAATTAAGGAATGACATATTTTCCCAGAGAGCATTCTCCACCAGAGTGTAAAAGCTTTCAAGTTCCCTGTGTTAATTCAATGGTCACTTGTTTTTATAATTGGTTGATACCATCAGTGAAAGAGTTTTGACTGGGCTTATATCATTGTTTCAACAACTAGGTACTTGTAGTTGCACAGTAGTATGAAGCTATATGATAAGGATGTGGCCTGATAATGTTGTTAATAATATCTGTGAGAAATGTCATTTATTTGTCTTTGGTGCAGACATGCTGGTTAACGTAATGCATCACATAAACCAGCTGATGCAATGCAATGCATTTGTTTGTGTGTGTGTGCTTGGCATTTACAGTGGACTTGCCTTTTGAGGTGGCAGCAATGTGACCGTGAAGTGGATCCAATGGTGAAATCTATTTCCATTTCATGCTAAAGAAAAATTACAACGTATAATGGAAATGAGATAGCTCAAATTCTTGCATCAAGGTTTCGTGTCAATGGGATAATATTCTTTTTGTAAATAAAGAATAATCATTTTGTGTGAAATTGAGAGTGTCAATTTCTCAGCAATCATTTTTTTTCTCCAGTGAACTTACGGTTCCGATAAAAAAAAAAAAGACCAAAACAAAGCAAAGTGTGTGCGGAAATCAGACTCACCATGATGGTAAACTTGTTGGTTATTTGAATAAACATCAGGGCAGGCTTGAGTGCTGTCTGAGAGGACAATGCTTCAGTGTGGCTTTAAACAAAGACACACAAGTCAAAGGATAGTGTCCCCTTTGTTGAGCTGGAAGATCTTGTGATTGTGTAGTTTTGAGTGGATTCATGAAGCACTTTTGTATTTTCTTGTTTTCTTTCAATGTCTTGTGCCTATGCTATATTTGTAGCTTTTTTATTTTTTTGTTACCATTCAGTGCGTTTAGCATCACAGCTTTGTGAGTGAGAGACAGGTGGCAGAGAATAATCTGACAGGTCTTTGAGTCTGGAGTTTGACCGGCAGCATGTTAGCAGGGGATAAGTGCAGTCGTCGAGTTATGAGATCCGTTCCTGGTGGAACCGTTTGGGTCGGTTCCCTGACAGTCAGGAGGAGTTTGATATGCTCGACCATGTTAAGAGTGGACGTGCGTTCGTGTGTTTCCTTGCTGATGTAAGGAAATGACTGGCTGCTATGTAGTGTTACTGCACTGAGCTGATTCCATTATTTATGCTGAGCTAGAAGCCCACTTGTGTGGTATCTGTGGTCTGTCTGTAACTTGCTATCTGAGTCAATGTGTTATATTCCAAATATATTGCTGGTAAATACAGTATGATGCAGTAGTCATAACTAATGTTATATTGCTATAGAAAAGTACTGTACACTAAAGAGCAATACTAGTTCCAATCATACCATATACAAAAGTATGCCACTCAGATATGTAACTTATTATTGTCCAAACATGGTTGTCAAAGGTGACAGTCACAGCATAACAATGTGAGCCCCCACCCCAAACACACACACACACACACACACACACACACACACAACCAATCCAAAGAGCCAATCCAGCTCTGGATGGGCCATTTGACCTGCTACAGGAGAGGCCCGCGCAGGGCATATGTCACGTCCACATTAGGGCATTAGGGAGTGCTTTATTTGTTTGCGTGAGGGGCATCCTCTCCGGTCTCTTCGCAGGGTCAGACTGGGTTGACACCGCTGCTGGGTGTCATGGCGCTTATGTGGCTTTAGTCTTCCAGGTCAAATTATCCTTCAATTTGTTCTGGAATTGGGAATAGCAGAGGCAGGGATCAGCGCGGGCCTCACCGCCGTCCTCTGTATTAAGCCATCACAGTGATGTACGGCGAGCACATATAATGAACCCTGTCACCACTACCACTGCACCAATATCCTCACAACACAGCATGCATATTGATTGCAGATTGTGAGCGCCTGTGTGCGTGTGTGTGTGTGTGTGCGTGCGTGTGCGTGCGCGTGTGCGTCTGTCTGTGTATATGTACGTGTACATGCTCCCGAGCTTGCCTTGTTCCAGCAAGGAGCCAGGGAATCGTGTTACTCTCTGACTGATTAGAAAGCTCATGCATAGGAAATTGTGGCAGAGACACTGCTCCCCATCTGCCCGCAGTGCAGGTGAAAACAATTTACATATCGGCAGGCTAATGGATACATTCATAGGGAGCACGGAGAGAGAGGGAGGAAAACGGGTGGAGAGGGAGAGAGAGAGAGAGAGGGGTGGTAATGGGCCAGGGCCAATGCAGGCCAGTGGCCCTGGTCAGGCAGCAAAGCCAGATAGCAGCGTATCAGATAACACATAATCACCTGGGTCAGGGACTAATGAATGCGGTCATGGCCTACTAGCAAGGCTTTTGCCCGTGCTAAAGACACTTGTAAACAATTCGGCTGGGTGAAACATGGCAATAATATGTTGATTCAGCAGGTAATGAGGTTCTCCCTGAATCAATACCCCCGGCTAACCCCTCTCCCGGGAAGGCCAGTGAAGAGCAGCTAGCTAGCCTGGCGAGCACAAACCTCTGCCAGTGACCTTTTCCACGGCAGTAAGGACACGAGGCAGTCTGAAGAGGACTATTCTCGTATTGCACAAGGCGCAGAGTGTCAGAACTTTCATTCGCAGCAAGCAAATGAACAGGCAAGCCCTGAATGCTAATGAGCGGCAGGCTATTTTCCACCTTTTTTATCTGCACATTATGCTCTTGACTTTGGAGAAGGTGGGAATTAGGTTGGACCTCGGTGTCAGGCTGCCTGATGGCTCCGCTCAGGAAAAACTGGTAATTGAAGCCGATGGCTGGCGCGGAGGAGGTCTGAATTTGGAAATAAACAGTTTCAAGCACTGCGCGTCATTTCTAGAGAGATGACAGGGGGAATGGAAATGAGCTGTCTGGACCTAATGTGCTTTCGCAGCGGGGAAAAAAGGGAGCCATCTTTCAGATAACAATTTCACTCATTAAGCCTTCAGTGGCTCCGTAAAGATAGGAGACCAAGTTACTAGATTCAGAAAAAACAATTAAAACATGTTCGCATCCAAACAGTGCAAGTAAGCAATATGTTTGACATAGTGAAACATATCATTGCTATAAAGCATGCATTCTTATAACCAGGGCAAATTTGTCACTTTTATTTGTTTATAATAGGGAATAGCAAAATGATCTCCTTATAACCTGACATCATTAAAAAAGTTTCTATATTTGTATTAACAATAAATATAATCAATGCTTTTGCTTACACCTTGTTATGAAGTAAAGTCAAGAGTATTAATAGTCACATTACAGCCTCCTGTACAGCCCTGGGGCACAATCAACATTTAAAATCAGTGCACTTATCAATGAAGCATAATAATTAGAAAAGCTGTATATCTGAATGAAACTAAACAATTTTTATAATGTGTCATATTACATTTTTACAGATGTGGCCACTTCACCTAGTCTTGCGATACCATTGTGAGCTCAAGTTTAACAACTCGAAAAAAGCTACGGAGAACCCTACAGAAGTTAACGTAGGTGATGCTGATGATTAGAATAGCAAAGTCTTTTCTCAATGGAAAATATGTTTTCACTCTTCTCCTGACTTTTCTACTGCAAGCGTGGATTTAACAGTAGGCTTTGCTGGTTCGCAGGTTCGTCCAATCACCTGCCAAGTATTTTTATTTTTTAAAGGGTTTGCCATTTAAAAACAAATGGATGTGTCTTACAGACACATATATCTGGTATGTCAGGTTATGTTCAACCTTCACCTCGCTCAGATGCACTGTAACCCTTCTCCATCGTAATGCTGTAGTGTAGCGCTGCTCAGTGTATGCACACTGCATCAGCCTTCCCCTAGAAGCTACGCTGCCTCTCCCTCTTTCAATTTCCAGAGGATTATCAACAACAATGCATTTCCTCCACATTTGTGCAGGCCTTTTCTTCCACCCCCCACCCTGACCAACTCTTCCCTCGCCTATACCCAAACTAAGCCCTGTACCCCAAAAATGTCACTTAGCAGATGTTTCAAGCAGCCTTGCATGAGCAGAATAACGGTCCGCTCATTTAAAGCTTTCGCCGAGCATACTGGATCACTCTGTCTCGCTGCGTTACGCTAAAGAACTTGTTTATATACTTCCAAATGACAGTGGCAGTTAATCTCTGGTGCTTTTTAATGTGGCATGTCGAGAATAAAAAACAAACAAACAAACCCTGCAACCTTCCATGGACGCGGCATGCAACCTTGATGTATCCAGCGAGACCACAGGGGTTTCTGAGACTCTGATATCCTTCATGCTCATGAATAAAACAGGGGATTTAGGGAGCTTCCTGTGCAGCTAATTCACAGTGTCAAGGTTCCAATCTGTTTTTATGGTACTTGGGTGGAACAATTTCTCTTCCCATACTTCAGGGGCTGCAACAGCACAGAGAGAGGATTCTCGGAAGCTTGTATGGGGATTGTAATTTGCCATAATCAGTCATCGTTGCATTGGTGAGTTCATTGCAAGCTGGGAGACATCATGCTTTCTGGTAAACAAAGCAAAGCTTCTGCATTTGTTATTTGTCGGTTTTCAAATACAATCTGCGAAATGCAACGACTTTACCAGAGACTTTCAAAACGTTTACTAAGGACACATTGATTAATTTCTTAACGAGAGCACATTCATCAGGCCACGGTGAACACGCGCACACACCGACACATCAGCCTACATAGTGTAAATTGAGTGCATTCTGCTAAAATGCTAACTAGTGCTCCTTCGTCAGCGGTCTCTACAATTAGCACAGGGAGCGATGGTTTTCTTCCTCGTGAGTTCTGTTTGCCAACTCATTACCAGACCCGGCTGGTGTCTCTGACACTAAGAGGAAGTTAAACAAAGCTCCACTCACATCGTGGCAACTGGCTCCAGACCCCGTCGGCGAGCACTGCGAACTGAAGGGTCTGCAAAAGCAAACCAGTATGACACTCCTTGAGTCGTGTTCGACCGAAACCTGTCTCCATCCAAGGCTGCCACCGGTACCTCCAGTCAGTCATAAAGCAGGGAATTCATCCCTGCACCGCATTCATTTGACCACGGAAGCCACTCTGATATATGCCGCAGTTTACTGTAAATAGGGGTTTAGACCTGTAACAGACTTAAATGCACACAGGCAGATGCACATAAATAAGGCAGTGCACTTTCAGACATAAATATCCACACACACATACATACACTGAGGGCAGAGGGGACGTAATTAAATGCAGGCAGTTGCAGTGTGGATAGGCATACAGTGGGCCCTGGCCCCAAGCTTCCACTGCAACATGCCTTCTTGGCCAATTAGATAGAGCATCAAAGCGAGGCCGGCCATAAAAGGCCGGGCTCACAGGCGACATTGTTGTGTGCGTGGTCAGCAATCAGCAATGTCCCCCGCTGCGATCTGCCGCCATTGAAGCCTTGCACTGAGAGTCACCTGACTATGCTCGCTACAGCAGAGACCAGCTAGCCTGCTGTGTGATCTTCTCCTAATATGTATCTGACTGAACCGCGGGGCTTTAGGACAGATATAATGTGACGTGGGGGAGGAAGGGAAGGGGGGGGTGCATGAACCGTTGTCTAATTTGCTACTCCTGAATAAATCTCAGCATATTAGAGCCTCTGTGTATTTAAAGCATGATGTATCAAAAAGGGTTCATATTGGAATGATATGTACAGTATATGTATGCAATACACAAACACACACACACACACGACCAAGATGTACCGCAGGATGTGCCGATGCAAAGCATAATTTCTATATGAGCCCCACGATTAACATTAAGCATATGGTGCCAACACAGTTGAGGCTCTGCTTAGGTAGCAGTATCGCAACAAGAAAATGACAAATATGGGAAACGAGTGAGACAGTTTTCCCAGCTTAAGCTGTTCATGTACACATGGACATTCACAGTGAGTGGAAAAAAATATAGGTTGCTGTCCCCCTCATCTCCTAGAATGGTGAATGTTGCTGGAAGAAGGATATAGGTTTCCCCAGGATTAGGAGAGGGTCAGGACTGGAGTGCTGCCACTCTCGCGCTCAGCAGCTGAGCTGCAGCTCCCTCATTATACCTGAGGAGTCAGACCATTACCCATGGTGCACTGGGGCCGCTAAGTCCTTACACCATGCAGGATGGGTTGGACTTAACACTGGTATGGCTGAACAGAAGAAATTATGTCGCACTGTGTATACACGTATTGACAAAATGTTGACCTCGGTTGACTAAAAGTGTCCCGTAGGCCGCTGTAGGCCACTGTGTTTGAAAACATGTTTGAGTGTTTAACGCTTGACCTCCGTTCCTTTCTCTCTCTTTTGAGTTGATCTTTTCCCACCTCTCTTTCTCAGGTCTTTGAGTGTGTTTATCGTAGGTCATGTTGTGTAGTATGTGTTTCAGTGTATCAAGAACGTGGCAAACAAACCCAGCCTCCACAACATGCAATGACATTAATTAAGCTATCATATCAAAGGCCTCTTGTTAATGTTGTGTATATTTATTTATATAAATATACTGTATATATATAGACCATATTACTTCATTTTAGCAAATGTCATTAGTAATTATGCAATATTCTGTAGGTGTGCATGGTGATTAGCTTCCAGTGTTGCAAATTATATATTTCTTGAATTAGAGAATAATTAGTGCATGGCAAATATGCTTAATTCTAAACATGTTAATTAACAGTCTATGCAGTGGGTGCCTTGGTTAAAAGCACCTCACACAGGCTTTAAATGTAAGCACACACTAAATAGCTTGCAGTGGGTTTCTTTGAAAGGCTATATTTAAGGCCAGGCAATAGCCATTTTGAGGGTAATGGAACTTACATTAAATGCAATAGATCTGGTGCGGACACACTTAACTATCCATTACGAATGTGGGTTCAGCAATATGCTCACAATATTCTTAACTGTCACGTGTAAATGTTGACAATTAAATGAGCAATGTAATACAATTTGAAATGAGTCATTGAGAAGCATATTGTTTTATAAGCCTCCTTTGGGTTGTTTTGATCAAGAAAGATATGTATATATGGTATTTATATTATTTATAAGTATTGTATTTTGTGAATACAATTTTAAGTTAGCATTAAACTAAATACTTTATCTGAATGGCTTATACTGTACTAGAAATGAACCATATATAATATAGACTTATTGATTATGTAGTATTATGGTGATAGTATAAGTATTAAAAATACAAGCCTCATCCAGAAAACCCAAGAGGCTCTTCAAGAACACTAACAGATAACACAGCCACCCAGTGTTAGCTCATCAATATACCCACTTCTGTATTATTCTCACACCCATTGGCCCAGAATGCACAGCATTAATGGGATCAGTTTTGTTAAAATGCTAATAATAATTTAGAGTTTTTAGGGATACTTGATGGAGTTAATGGAGTTACATTACATAACATACAGTAGTTGCTAACTTGACCAAATGTAATGTTAGTGGCTACATTAGTGATGTGCAAGCTGCCCTCCAATGTTTGAACGTTTTGTTCCATACTTTTAATACATGTCTTAGTAGGCATTTATACGTGTGTTGACAGACATTTCTCTATTGTCTCCATGTGCCTAGCTAACCAGTAAAGGTTTTAACCAGTAAGAAGTTTCAAATCTTGGTTAAGGGTGCCCCCATCTGGTCAACAGTGCAATAACATCATTGTTAAATGCTGCTACTGACTGCTGTTGTTAGCACTTGTTTTATACAGTAAAAGCATAAAAAAGGATCTTCCATTTGTAACACAATTAAAAAAAAAAAAATATATATATATATATATATTAAATAATAATCCTAATAATACAAATTATTAGAAAAATAAAATAATAATTATATAATTATATTTACACAAATATTTACAAAAATGTTTTATACATTTTATATAGAATTTTATTTCATATAACATTTAATAATATTTGGCAAATTTGACTATATATTTATATATAATAATAGATATGTTCACTGTATTTTTAAATAAAGGTTTAAGTGCCAATGTTAAATTATTTTGTTAAACATAATATTTAAATATATATACACACACAACTTTTTAAAACCATGCAGTTTACGCACACACATACTGTTCATAAACTACAAACAATCTTGAGATATGTATAAAAGCAACAGTTGTTTTTTAGACACACTATATTGTGTGAAATACGGTTGTCTGTTTGCTATGGTGCAATTTGCAGTCTGGTCACAAGGCCCAATGTCCTTGTGTGTGTGTGTGTGTGTGTGTGTGTGCTCACTGGCTTGCTGTCTGCTGCCCATCAGTATGGAAGTCTGTGAGGTGAAGGAAAAATTGTAATGACGGACACTGAACGGCGGGAATCAGCTGCTCAATAAGGCCCCCTAATTGCTTAGCAACAGTGTTCCAGGGCTCTCATTTGAGATCAAGAGTTTAGTGGACTGAAGACTCCGCTTTGGAGAAATAGAGCTTGTGCCATTAGATAAGAAGCGGGAGAAATGGCCACTATCTCCTCCTTCCTCCCCCCCCCCCCCTCCCTCTGTCTCTCTCTCTCTCTCGTCGACGCTTCCCTATCAGGATGATTATGTTACCTTTCAACTGCATGATGTATTCAGTCCAGTAGATTATTTTCTGTCATCTCAGTTAATTGAATTCTGTCCATCACATTTAGATGTTTCCACATTTGCATAAAGGTTAGAGTGGTGAAGAGTGTCAAACTTCAATTTAGACAATGTCACTCAAATAAATATACTGGCCTCTCTCTCTCTCTCTCTCTCTCTCTCTCTCTCTCTCTCTCTCTCTGTCTCTCTGTCTCACTCTCTCTCGCTCTGGAGGTGGGTATTTACGGATTCTGTCTGAATTTAAATTCCTGGGATGCGGTGCCTCTGATATACATGTAAATATGCATATGAAAATGAAAATGACCGGATGGCTCTCTTGATACGGGGCGCACAGCTGTGCAGCGTGCGCATGCACGAGTCTTACACTCAAAATTCGGCGGTGCCGTACACGTGTGATTTGATGTGAATTTGATGTGTGTGTGTGTGTGCCTATATGGAAGGGTCTGTTTTTGTTATGCCGAGGGGCGGGTGTGTGACATAGACTGTGTGTGTGGGCATCTCTAGTCTCTGCATGGTCTGGGGCCTCTCAATAACCTCTCCTGCTGCCTTACTTATTGTCAAGTGCCTCCAACCTCCAAACTACGTGGGAACACGATGAGAGGGCGAAGGAAAGGGACATTAAGACGTGTAAACAACATACATCGGCGCATAGATACTCATGACATTTACACACTCGAGCACGTAAACGCACACGAACGCGCTCCACCGGTGAGATTTTTAAAGTAGTCTCTCCATGGCAGGCAATCTGTTAAATGGCCAGGACTGACAGAGGGAAACAGGAATAATAACATGTCACACAATGAAACAGAGGAGAGGGGGAGAGGAAAAACACCAGGTCTCCCTGACAGACAACAAGACCTGGACCAATTCACATTTAATAAGTGTTCACAAATATCCAATTATGTTAGCTTTTGAAAATTGATTCGTATGTCTTTAGCGTCAATTTTCATATTAGCCGCTTTCAAATAAACATCTATTAGGTGTATGTGTCGCATCAGCGTGTGGCATTCGTCCTGAGCTAAAATAAGTCCACGTCAGTTAGTCAATACGAGGCAGCGCAGGAAAAATTAGAGTGCTTATCTCCTTTCATCACGTCTGAATGCCGGCTGCACTGAAGGTCAATATCTGAGGATCCTCCAAGCCGAGCAGGTGTCTGGAGAGAGTATGGATTGGCTGCAGCTCGCGGCGTCGCCGTCCCTCTTTGTAGGCAGACCAGGGCCAATTTAAAATATGTCACAACCACATTACCGGCAACATTTCCCCGGCCAAACTCACCACGCATTATACTTTTGTAACGGCCTGTTCTATCTTCTCACATGCATTCTAGCGTTTCTTTTGCCGTCTATATGTTTTTTTTTTCTCATTCAAAAAGCCCTCCACGTGGAAGATTATTTTTCATACGATGAATGTGTGCCTGCATTGACTGTAATGTGTGCCTTATTTTATGCACCCTGAACCACAGTATTGGAGAAGCGTTCCTTTTTCCGTTTTCTAAATTAGAGAGCACAACTATGGTGGGAGATAAGTACAGCACAAGGTTATGGCATCGTTGTTAAGTGGGCCATCTGTTTACAGCTATGTTGAAGGCTGCCCATTATTGATTTACATCTCGATATCTCATCCAGGGACACGGTATCCACACCTGACTGATCTATTTTAAACCTCATTCAGACGGCATGGACACATTTTTTTTTTTATCACACTGTTCCTTTCTCTACTCGTTTTGTATTGAATATACAAGTTTTTTCTTTGCCGGCAATCGACACGGAGATGATCTCTCTTTCTCCTGCTGTTTGTGTTTGAGCTCAGGACTGTCCAAACTCCATTTCACACACTCAAAAATAAAAGAGAAAAAAGCCGTGGCTAAAACAACACTGTCAGAGTGATGCAACTCAACGACACAAGTGTATTCACGGTGTGCGTGTGTGTGTGTGTGTGTGTGTGTGTGTGTTGGGGGGTGCTCCCCATATTGAAGGGCCTAGTCCAGTGTGTCAGAGGACCCTTTCGGCTTCTCTCTTCTCAGACAAAGCTGCGGTGAAGGGGCTCACTCCAGCAGGACATGGCTGCTGGGGGAGAGAGCAGGAGCACTCCAGCTCACACTTCCCCTCCCCGCAGGATAAGACTGTCGGAGCCACCAAGTCCTCTCCTAAGGCTGGCCAACACCAGCCGCACGCGGGGGCAGACTACATCGGAATACATCTATGCTGAAAAGGAGATATTATCGCCTGTGTTGAGAGTAGCATTGAAACACCCTTTGTCTGGCAAAACTGATCTTGACGTGACATAAACTGAATAGAATCTGAATGAAGGAGAGCTTGTTTTGTGCTACACATTAAGCTCGATGGGAAATTCATATACTTTCTCACTGTTCAATGAAGAGAAATTGCCTGCTGAGTATCGCGGGGCAATGATGAATAGTTAGCGTTTGCATCTGTAATGTTATTGTCGCCATTTTTTTATTCATGCCGGCAAAGTTGTGAGATTACCCTTGGCTTTTATTTACATGGCAGTGTTTCACTTTGCTCAACGGGAGAGCCTCCCGAGCTCCAGATAGGCTCTTTCAAATGCGTACAAAGGCAGTTTCAGCAGCTTTTTGTTGTTGTAACTACCTCTTTATCCTCCACATTCCAAATATCTTTGGTTCAAACCTGGTGGCCTTGATAGACAAGGTTCTATGGAATCAATCGGTTGCTTCTCTTGGCAGATCTTAACACGTTTTAATGTTCTTGCCACATTGTCCTTTGAGATATAAACTTATGCCTGAGATTCAGCTTTTTTATTTTATTTTTTTTGTGTGTATGTAAAGTGGGTTTCAGATACTCCTCACTACTCCATAGGCAAATAGAAACAGAAGTCATGGAACAATATATTGTTATTTCTAACACAATGGATGATGTATCAAACAAGTATTTTTATTACTGGGTCCTAGATTCTTTAAAATGTGATAATTCCCAAAGCAGGTGTCTGTAATTAATATTCAGCATAACAAACATAAACAGTGTTGCTGTGTTATGTGTGCGGTGTATAGTGAAATGATATTATATGATACAGTTACACAATGAAATGACAAATGCACCTGTAACTTGTCCTTTTGTGGTGTGCAGCAGGAAGCGTTGTTAACGAGACAGACAGCTATTCACAATGAGCATATGTGGAAAGCCCCATCAGCCTCTACAGTCCTTTCCATCTTTAGTAACACGGCAACATCTGCCTGCAGCTTTTATAGCCCACCAACATATGTCCCTTCTTTGGTGACAAAGCTGGCCGTGGCTCTCACGCTGCTCCTGTCCCCCAGTCCAAACATACATCTTTAGGTACCTGTCAGCCTTTATTATTCTGTCCTCTGTCGACCACAGATAAGGGAAGTTAAAGTTTAATGAAATGCAGCTCGGCTACAGAGGCCCGCCTTTCATAATTTGTCACAAGCTGCGCTGCTCGAGGCTCGCTACTAAGTAAACACAGAGGCGCTGGTCACGGCCATTACTGCCAAATGACGGAACATGGACGTCGTGGTAGAAATGTCATTCTCTGCAAGCCATTTTTCTGTGTTTGCCTTCATGCCTCGTGCTGCCCTCTGCTCGCCACCTCCGTATATCAATGAAGATGGAGACAATAGAATTGCAAAGCATCATTTTGCATTGAAGACCATGGGGATGTTTGTGTGGTGAACTACCCAGAGAAGCTGAATCCAGAAGCATACATTTCTGTATGTGTATTCTCACATAAAAATCTAATCCAATATGCTGTGTGTTTGCAGCAGCGCTGGTTGTGAAAATGGCAAAAAAGCAAATGGCCGTGATGTGCGTGCTTGCATGCGTGCGTGTGCGTGTGTGTGTGTGTGTGTGTGCAACGCATGTTTACGCATCGTAAGCCCCGCACAAGTATGACATGCTCTCAGATACTTCATCCTGCATACAGCACCTGGGGCCCAAGCCTTGTCTCAAGCACAAGGGCCATATCATTACTTAGACTGCAAGCACCTAAAGTATAACCCTAATGGAAAGGCAGGGTGTTGGCTCTTTAGTGCCTTCAGATACTGTATAAGCAGTTGTGATGCCCGCTTTATTTGACTGGAGATTCTCATAACCGCCTGTGTTACAACTACAGTAAATATGTACTACTCACACACTCACATATACAGGACAGTATTTACTGTATTTTTCTATACTGTATTACTGTATACAGTGTGTTTGGTAATAGTCAAAGAGCCCTTTAGCAGTGAAGAGAGGACATTCCCTCTTTACTAGTTTGTTCGGCACTAGACAGACCTCTAGGAAGCAGCTTATTCTGCCACTCCAATTCAGAGCTCCATTTTAGCCAAGACCGCAGTCTGTCTGAGAGCAGGGGTCCGCACGCCTCTACATGCGCACACACGCGTCGGCTCACACACGCATGTGCATGTATACACGGCACCGCAGCCAGCACACCATTTCCTATACACAGACATTAGCCCTTGATGTCTTACTACTGGCGGGATCTAATTTTGCTGAGCCTCTGACATTTATCCTCAAGGTAAACTCCAGGCCCAACCCATCACCGTTCCACTATAAATAAATAAATAAAAGAAATATCACATTTGAGCATCTGCTTCACGCAAACAATGCTCCACTGCCTGTCCTCACTATTTGCTGTTCCGCTGCAGTACGCCACCTCCATTTCTATTCCCTGGTGGGGGTTTTTTTTATATAATTTTTTTGACCGGGTTGACCGAAAGACTAGGTGCTATTTTTATGTAGTCGTGAACGTTTAGCCGGCGACGGGGATGGAGCACAACGCACAACAACACGAGTTCATGTGCACTCTTATAGCCGACACGTCAACAAAGCTGCCGAGCAGACAGACATGCGCAAACACTCAAAATAAGAATCTCTGTGTGTGTGTGCGTGCGTGCGCGTGTGTTGTAATCAGTAGCTCTGTGACAAAGCAGGGAGGGGGTGTCTGGCATGAGGGACACAGGGACAGAAGTGATAACAGATTGAAAGACTCTGATAAACTCTCCTCTAATAGCTCTGCCGGCCCCCCCTCTTTCTACAACACCTATTTAGTGGAGTCTTTCTCTGGCGGCGGATTAGAAACCTGGATAAGGGGAGGCAAACACTGGCAGCTTCTGAGCAAGCAACGCGGAGAGGGAGGTGGCGGAGGAACGTGGGTAGAATGAGGGACAGCGAAACGGGGCGGCGGGGGGGTGGGGGGGGGGGTGGAGGAGAAGGGAGGATAGGGGGAGACTACAGGAGAGAAAACCCAAGGAGTGGCACTCACCTGTCACACCGCCATCCCTGCACTGTGGCTTCCCTGGCCCCGTGCGCTATGTTGGCTCCGCTGTCTTGGACGGGAGGGGATGAAGAAGATGATGATGATGATGGGTTCAAGTGGCGGGTTGCAGGCGGTGTCACACACAGCCTAATGCTGTGTGGTTAACGGCTAGGCGCGTAGCGTGCAGGTCAGCGTAAACACGGATTAGCTTGACGTCTCAATCACACCATGGCAGACTGACTGACAGCTTCTAACAGTGGCAACGGCGTGGCGATGCAGGGAACCGCAGAGCAATGCGGGGTGCTCGTACTGGGCTGCTCGTAGTGGAGATGATCTTAGTGAGATGATCGTAGTGAGATTATCATTGATCGTAGTGAGATTATCATTGATCGTGGTGAGATGATCGTAGTGAGATGATTGCAGTGAGATTATCATTGATCGTAGTGAGATGATCTTAGTGAGATGATCGTAGTGAGAAGATCATTGATCATAGTGAGATGATTGTAGTGAGATGTGTGAATGCTGCATTTGGTGCCTAACGTAATTATGGCAAACTTTAAAAAATATTGTTTGTACATTTTAAATGAATTTGGTGGTTTTGATTTATGACCTTTGTTTTCACAGTAGAATTACATTATTGGTTGAGCAACTTACTAATGTTTAGATTTTTTTTAAACATTTAATTAGTGTTTGAAACATAAATGAATAGAAAAATTAATTAAAAAATACATTGTATATTCTACCTTTAAACAATAGTATTTAAAACATGTTTACATATATGTTGTAAAAATGTTGGGCCCCCAAATATTATTTGTCAAGGTAAAATAGCTCATGATAATATTTTATCTAATGTATCGTTTACATTTGCTAGCATTTTGCTGGTTAGAAAGCTGTGAAAGTTAGTACTTAAATAGGGCTAGAATATGTTTTGGTTGACATGATACATTTATACTGGAAATTATGTAACTGTTTCATAGCCAACAATAACGTCATAAACTACTGTTGTGAGAACACAGTGAATACATTAATGAGTACATTTAAAGGACCTCTTCAGATAACAGATATTTACTGACAATTTAGCCACAATGTCAAAGAAATAAATGAGAACAAAAACATCTCTAAACCGGTGGCAATTATGCAGAGTAGTATTCTAGATGACGGAATTGTCTTTCTTTCACATCTAAGACGACGGCGTCATGTTTCTGAGGACCAGTGAGCTGCTTCTCTCAGCCTTGCGCTCCGGTGTCAAGTGCTGCCAACAATATGCTCTCACAGCAAGCGCGGCTCGACTTAGAAGATGACGTGCTCAGACGATTGTGCCACCGTCGCAACTATTTCTGACTGAGAAAAGCTCACATTACTCATCAGTCACATGCGCATCGTCGTGCGAGGGCAAACAAGCAAGCAGTAAATGTTCTTCTTCACGCGCTGTCAATCGAACAACGGACAAGAGCGTGATAGAGGGTTCAGAGCTGAACTAATCCAGCAAGTACAACTAGAGCCTAACCTGGAAAACAACCGGTTAGGAGATCCAGTCCCAAACCACAGAAGGAAAGCTGAGAAAATGGTAATCTAATGACTCCAAAGCTGCCATGAAGTGTGAAATCCTGCTCTTTCCTAGGAAACAGCTGAGCCTTACTTGTGATGCGACTAAAGTTCCATCGTTATGACGACAGATAGTCACATTACATTATTTCACTGAGAGATAGCTATAGAGATAGCTGCTGCTGACGGAATGATTTTCTACAATGTTGAAAAGAATGTCACTTGAAATGTATATTGACCAAATGAACACAACTGTTCTCTGGGATCTTTTGAACAGCCGTCCTCATCATACCAATGTAATATACAGAACAAAAGAGATAAACACCAATTACTGGAAGATCCCCACCAACTAGTGAGCTAGCTAAACATTTTAAACAGCAGCCAAACTCCCAATCTGCCTCTATTAATTAAGCCATTTAATCACCCACCACACTAATTGCATAATTAAATCACTGCCTCCTGGGTTCTACTGATGTGCAGTGGGCAATCTGGTGCAAAAATACCACTCTTCAACAATGTGGGCTTGTCGATAATGGTAATGGACTGGCTGGGACCACAGCAACTCACCAAGGACAACTTCCTTTGTAAATGCACAATAGGCTATGGTCAGCATTTACACCCTTTTGCTGTGATAAGAGCACAGAGAGGTTCAGGATTTTATTCATGTCGTAAACAATGTCTTTGTGCAATTTATTTACAATGACTTTGCGTTGCCATATGCCATATTAAAAAGCTATTCTGACAGTATAAAATGCAGAGTTGAAATTATAAAATGATTAATATTTATACATACTGCAGTTACAATGCATAAATAATTATGATACATTGATGTGATAATCACTTGGCATACTGTACAATATTTGTTTTATGTGTTTTAATATTTATCTCCAATTAAGATCCCCTAAAACTTTCTCAACTAAGTTTAAACAAAGTCCAAAATGTCATAAAGTAAAATCTAAATTAAACCTAAAATGTAATTCAACTAAGCAGAATGGGCTGTTTATCTATGACAACAGCTTCACAATGATGTGATAGAAAAGATAAATGCCCAGGATATTATTTAATGTGGGGAAAACACCACTGGCAAAGCTATGGTCCAAACCCACACACCAAAAACGCTAATTAGCAATGGAGTTGTTATTCCAGTGAAGAATAGAGTATCCTCTCGTTCCAAATGCAACAACAAGCTGTAACCAACCCCGTCAATTTAGCACAACCGTGGTTAGCCTGTGTGAATGTGAAAGGGACAAACACCTTGCGTGTTGGCATTGTCACTGCTGGTCTCGGCGCGAGGCTAGGATATTCCAGCCAAGTGCTGAAATTCCTTACGAGCCTCCAGAAGAAATTAGTATGTAATGGCCACACTTTGCTAGAAGAAAGACGTATTATGGCTTTCCACTAACTGTACTTGGCTTTCATTTGTGAGCTAAATGGATGCGCGTGAAGGTGAGAGTTCACTAGCCATTCAAGTATTTTGGCTTTAACGGGCTCCAGCACTCTTGCTTTAATTCAAGCAGAAGGACAAGTGTGAATAATCGCTGTGGATAAGACTCATCAAAACCAGCAGCATGACCCCACCACCCCCCCCACCCTTAAAATGGTTGCTGGAGCTTAATGACAAAATACCATTCACACCATGCCTTTTAATTTGCAATTTCCCAGCCTTTGTCGCTCCTATCTGATTTTGGCTTGTTTGCTGCACACTGTATTATTTTGATGCAAATTTTCCACCCATCTCAACTGGTTCTAATTTCACATTTGTTTATCAGGGCTGGAGAAAATAGCTAGGGAGAAATTGGTAGCTCTAATCAATGTGAAATAGAACACAAAATATCCAATGATTACAAATACAAAGAGAGCTGGCAGGCAGTATACAGGATTGTGCTTACATTACACGGGTGCTGGTTGTTGTGTCAGTTAGACAAAGAAGCCACACCCAGTTGACATTGTGGGGTTGAGTTGTAAAGAATTGCAGTTGGGGAGAAATGTCTTTTGTTGGGCCCATAATAACCGAGGAGTGAATGGTTTATTTAAATACATGGGGGTGCATGGCCAAAATTGCTAATACAAGGCCCCAAGGGTGTTCATCTCATGTAATATATGCACAGGCTAATTTATTACACTAGGGCTAATTTCCATTTCTTGTGCTTGGAGTTGCCTTGCTAATTATGGAATTCTTTTTTTCTTTTAACCATTTTTTCCCTCTGTGTTTCATAATTGCGTATCTGCATTCAGGAGCAGCGTTTTTGCAAATGAGACGAGGCCTTGCCATTTGGCATTCATACCCCCCCACACCCAGGTGAGCCCACAGCCCACACAGGGCACCAGCAACGCTCCTTTTCCTTCCAAAAAACACCCACCCTCCCAATCAGTAGTCCTTGGATCCGTGATGGGCTCTACCCCTGGAGCCAGTATGGCCATTTCAGAAATATCGGATAGGCTGCTGTGTAATTAGACTTGGGACTTTAATTAGGAAAAGTTAACTGTCAGATGAAAGCTTGTCACATCTGTGATATGTACTGCTGCTTCAGTACCTGGACCCCAGGGGGCCTGCATCAAAAGGCCCTCCCCTGCTGAGCGGGCCCACTCTAGCATGTTCTCATGCGCTAAATCAGGCCCTCCGAGTGTCAGCGCATGTGAGGGGAGGGAAAAACACAGACACAAGTTAACTGCAAAACAGAAACGAGGGGCCGCGAGGAGGAGGAGTATAGAAAAAGGAGGGAATAGTCGCTCCTCTGCTTTCTTGTGTCATGTTAAACAGAGATGATGGCACAGGCACAAAGGGATCTAAGGGGAAACAATGTCGCTTATCAAGACATCACCGGGTCATCATTAGCAATTTCTTGTGGGCATAATTTCCCCCCTGCCCCGTGCGTAACGGGTGCCCTGGGATATCGTCAATGCTTTTGTATGCCCTCATTTGGCTATTTATTTACTTGGCGTGTTTCACTAAAGAGATCTGGCGACCTCGAGCGGAAGCCAAGATAACACTGTTATGGCCTCACATCACAGCTCCATTAAGACAGAGCTCATTTAATTGACTCCCCCAGCTCATCGCCTGACCCGGAGTCTTCCTGATCCACACAGCCAATCAGAGGTCTGATCTCACAAGCTGAACCCCGAATGGGGTCATTTAAAAGGCTCTCATTTATTTTCTCCGCATCCGCAACGCCTAAAAGCGACAGTTCCAGTGTAATAGTTTATCTTTAATACTGAGCTACCTGTTCTCTCACTGAAAGAGTCGCTGTCTCGTTTCCCTCGGACAATACGACAGCTGCGAGCGGCCATAGACATAGCGTATAAGCTCCTGCAGACGTTATTGCCATCAATCACAAAAGGACAGAGCGAAAAAGACTTCTAATTTGATTGTGAGTGTTTCCTGTTTACCCGTCCCACAGATGGTATCGCTCTCGCCCCACCACCTCCTGCTCTCTGTGGATCTATTGTTACACTGGACACATTGAGCTGATATTTACATTCAGTAGACACACACGCACACACACACATTCGGGATGGATGGACGGTCAAGCGGATGGATGGGCTGAGTCATGACTACAGCGGGGTGGGGTAGGGGTCAGCAAGCTGCAGTTTTTCTGGAGACTGAAATACGATCGGACATTCAGAAAGACGACGGCTAGCGTGGTTCAAAATTGGCAGCGGAGACAAATGAGTTGCACACTGCCTATTGAAGCCCCTTTCTAGCTATTAACATCTATTCATCTCCATAAAACATGCTGCTATTGCTTTGCATGCTGTGATGAAACTGTAGCAAAGTTGCGGCTGTGAATGAGGATTGGAATATTTAGGAATTGATGTTGTTCTATTTGCTTACTGTAATGCATTTATTGGTGAACTTCAGATCAGTACAGCAACGTTTAAAACTTGCCTGGAAATCAGGTCGCTGGCTCAATATGTCCGAACATGCGGCTGGAATGAGCATTTGTCAAGCTTAACCAAGCCTGGGCGCCTTTCATCTGTCATTCATTGTGAGTGGTTTTATATGTACAAACATGCAAGTGGCGCAAAATTGTGTGTGCATTGATTTAAAGACGCACTGTGGCAAATGCGAAAGGGGAGATAGTGAAATCGATTTCCACATTGTACTTCACAGCCCCTCATGTGGCCGAGCCCTCCTGGATGGAATGCTTGTGATTTCAAAAGCACTTAGCATACGCTAGCCCATTTGTTCAGGAAGCAAACTACTTCTGACACATCAATGCAAATAAAACCAACTGGCATTGCGAAGGGAAACTCAAGCTGAAGAACAGCCACATTATTACCCATAGTAAATATGTCTTCATTAAGGATCTTTCCTCTCGCTTTGTCTTCGACGTGCCGAAGATCCTCTGCGATAATGATTGTCTGGATATTAAAGAGGCAACCACTGCTGTCACTCTGGATATGAAATAAGAAAACCGATTATTGTTAAGATCACCTGTTGTGAGCACACAAACAATACTTAAAAAATAATGATGTTCTTAACCATCTTCATTAACAACACAGCGTAGAAAGAAACAGCACTCCTCCACGTATGCCAAACAGCTTTCAAACGAAAGATTCAGTTTGGGTAGGCTAAAGAAATTAAGACCAAATATGACTTGTAACATCATCTGTTACTGAACATTTGCCAGTTATTTTTTATTGCCGTAGGCTTACACTATACTGTGCATCTTTTTTATTTGATATTTCAAATCATAAAACAATACATCCACCGATAATATAATCCTGTAGTAACTTACTGGAACAGATGTCGGCTACCTACTATTTGTCTCATATTCTTGTAGTCACTGCCAGGCACATCAAATCAGCACAATGAGGATTACTGTTCCCTGTGTTCTTGACTTCAAACATCTTCTGTATAGTCATATAAATATGCATCTGTTAAATCATTCTTGACAGGCCGCTGGAAATGGTAGAAAAGTAGTAATTGTTATGATTCTTTAGATGAGACATCTGCTTTTTCATTCCGCTCATTTAAACTGAGCATAGACAAAGTTTACTATTCACAGCTTGACAGGACGTGCATCTCAACGAGTTTCCAATAAATAATGCGTTGCTCTTTTCTGTCACAGAGGAAAACAATACCAACACACAAATAAACAGCAAAAAAAAGCTCAGGGCTACATAAGTCAAGCTTTGTTAAGTACTTTCTGGGGAACACTGAGATTGTTCAATTCTCGTCCAGCCCAAACGATTCTTTGTCATCTAGGCATAAATAACATAGTGTTGATTGTTCTGTCAAAGTTAATCTGACATCTTGAGGAAGCAGTCACTCATCTAATGACAAGAGTTTCTATGACAACAATTGACGTCTCCAGCAGCGAATGCAGGCGGAAGTCGAAGAAGTGGTGGGGCGCTAATGAAAAGGCAAAACATTTGCTTAGCTGTCACGTGTGTTAGCTGAGCACAATAGGGCCAATTCAGTGGCCAGAGATACTGTGTGACCATCAGATTGTACAGTTAAAATAATCATAAGCAACTCAGTGATTTGAGATTAAGGTTTTTTACAACTTCAGTGTGGAATAGTCTAAAAATGTATAGTTTATTGTTGCTCAAAGTATTATTGCATAGTGATCTTATGCGTGAATTTAATATGGTTTTATATTTCTGTGTAAATGGGAAAAAGTAGGTAAAAATTAATGCAATCACTCCAGTAAATGGAATAACAGACTGATTTCTCCACTCTGTAGGACTATCCAAATCATTTTAGTTAAATGCACTTCATCCTGTTTTAGTTATAGTAGCCATTAGGTGGGTCACTAACATGTAACCTTCAAGGTTATGACAACAGCTATGGGGTTTTAGAAACAAAGGAATAGGGCAGATCATTTGGGTTTTCCTTCAGATGATGGTGTTGTCATTTAAGCAATAAATTAAATATTAAATCCTCATTAAATGTATTGCTTGTCTCCCAGAGAAAATAAATTGCATGGAAAGCATGCATGTCCTTATCATTTCGTACATTCCTTAATACATGTACAAAGTACGGCAACCGTGCATATTCTTAAAATGTTAAAATCAGTTCCCCCCACATTCTAGCACTAAAAAGCTCTTAAACAAAATAAAATTAAAATTTTTGCTTGGCTTAGACAGTATCACATTCAAGGGTGAAATATTTAAAATCCATTTAAATGCAAAGGCATAGTTCCACTATCACTACTTGTTTAGTTACATTCTTTTAAATAGGAATCTTACTGGTTTAGCTAATGTCCAAGACTTCTGACAGAATGTGTCAAACAGTCCATGCTGAGAACAGTAGAGTTGTGTGAGGAAAGGAGAGCTATAGGAAAACCTTGACAAATATCATCCATAACATTAAAATGGCCCCCATTGTCATTACGGACAGAGAGATTAAATTCATCTCATCAGACGTAAGTATGACAGGTGCCTCAATAGGCCGATGCCAAGCGGCACGCCAAGGAGATTAGCAGGGCACTGATATCATTATTTCCGCCTATCAGGGATTCAGCAGGGAGGCAATTGTAATTTCTGGGCTTATTAGTCCACACTCGGAGGAGAGAAAGCTCAGTGATAAAGCTGACTGTGACAGCCCCGCATTCCTGCACCGAGTGCTGTCACTGTGACACTTACCAAATGCCAGTGTGCCTCTGTCTCTGTAATCCTGCCTAATGGAGGTTAACACACAATACAAAGAGGTCCTCATCAACGATCAAAACAATTCACACATTTGCATTTTTAAGTTATAAGAGCGGTCAGAGGAAGTCGAAAAAATTTGGGAGGCAGTGGTGGGGTGTGGATGTGTTTGTGTGTGTGTGTGGGTGTGTGTGTGGGTGTGGGGGGGTACAGCGTACAGTGATGCTAAATATGGGCACACACGCACCCGTCAAGAGTATTTTAACGCTGTGTGGAAGTGGAGATGGCATCTTGAGGGAGGCAGGCAATGGAGACATCTGCCTCTCCTGCCGTGGGCGGCCTGTGCCAGAACTGGCCCCCGGAGAGAGGCCGGTTCCCACCACACTAAGCCCAGAAGTGTTTGTCAAGCCTAATAAATATTGCACAGTGCTTCCTTCCTTAATCTCATTAATGTTTGTGCATGTCTGTTGCTGGCTGTAGATTTAAACAAGGGATGAGCATTAAGCCCTTTAAAAAAAATGAACAAGAAATAAAAGACGCTTGCATTGTGGCTCCTGCTGCTTTGCTGCATGTACAGCTCGGGTCGGCTTCCACTAAGCCAGCGAGACACAGACCCACCGGAGACCCTAAAGCACAAAAAGCATTATTATCTGAGCTTCCCAACACCTGATTTCATCAGCGGTCAGATTTGTGTCTGCAAATCCAGGGATGCCGTCCTGTGTGAGCCAAATGAAGACATCTAAGGCTTTTACGTTCCAACGTGTCATTTTAATTATGCCTCATTTGTAGACCAAATAGCCGCTTATCGCTCACACTGTCTTTGACATCTTAATAATATCTAACCTAGCCCCGGTGCTTGTGTGTGTGTGTGGACCCAGGCTGTGTGACAATAGACAATATGATTTATGTAGTTTAGTGACATAGCTTCATTTTTATTATTTTATCAGGTCTGATGATCACAGTCTGACTAATGGGAGGCTACATATTTGCCTTTATTTTCTCTCAAAGGGAGACAACATTGTAAGCAAATGTATTACAAATCATCGCTTTAAGCAGGTCTCTTGGGAAGCATAGGGATTTGATTTGCATGGCAGCAGCTGGCCATACTGGCTTTACACAGGGGTTAGCTCCCAGTGTATAGGTCTGAAAAAAGGCTTACCATGGAGGATTATCAAAAGTATCCTGAAGAGGCCATGCCTCAAATTAGAAAATGCTATTTTGGACCATTTGCTTAAAGGCTACTGGTTATTGCTGGACAGAGAGGCAGAGAGAGAGAGAGAAAATAGCATCAGAAAATTGCATATGAAAATGGCATTTTTCCTCTGTCTTTCTCTGTCTTTCTCTCTCTCTCTCTCTCTCTCTCTCTCTCTCTCTTAATGTATACCTTCTCACTACTATATTTTGTTCTTCACTAGCTGTGTGCGTGTGCATGTGTGTGCATGGAGTGGGGGGGGGGGGGGGGGGTTTTGGTATGGGAATGAAAGTAGATGTGGGCGTGAACCCCCCCTTCCCCTACAATGACATCTACCTGAGCTTGCCTCTACCAGCTGCAATTATCATTAGGCCTCCAGCAGATCTGGCCCACTCCACAGCCGCACAGCCACAGTCTGCGTATAGACCCACACATAATATTGGATTAAATGGACACGGGTACGAAGAAAATAAATCAATACACAATGCAAATGAAAACGCAGGGAGTGGGATATCCACTCCGTATGCAAATTCCCTGTCAAGTACACTTTCTGACCCGCTGAACGCCGAGCGCGGCGGGACTCGCTACTTTTGAAAATGACTGATGATCTCTTGTCATGAGCCTGGCTGCATGGCACAATCCGTGATACGCTTGTCTAGCCGCGCGCCGTGGAAGGAAATAAATAAAGCCCGGCCGCTTCCTCGCCGAATTAAAAGCGCTTGTCCGCGAACTGAGGAGAATGTTCCGCTTAGTGTCTGTTTTGTAGACCGCAAATGGAAATGCTGATAAATACCTCCTCCTCCTCCTCCCCATGAAGCACTTGTTTTGTGGTGGCCGCGTGCCACGCACCGCGGCACAAGAGAGCTAATTATGAGGCGCATGGGCTCGGGTGACGCGCGAGATGGGCTGCTACTTATTTTCCTGTCTTTCTTTCTATTGTATGGGGATATTATTGTGAGGATGTAAACATTTGTCCCAGATCTCTGTGTATTTGTGTGTGTGCCTGTGTGTGTGTGTGTGTGTGTGTGTGTGTGTGTGTGTGTGTGTGTGAGTGTGTGTGTGTGTGTGTGTGTGGGTGTGTGTGTGTGTGTGTGTGTGT
>JAODTR010000015.1:3744499-3755228 GCA_025399935.1 Amblyopsis rosae
TCTTTTTACCCCCCCCCCCCCCCCCCCCCCCACCCCTCTCGTCTCTACGATCAAGGTCAGTAACACAGAAAATAAAATCTGCATTCCAACCCGGCACACAAATGGATCTTCCAGCCCTTGCATCTTCCCGCCTGAGAAAATAAAATATTTCCCTCCCTCCCGTGTTTAAACACATTCATCATGCTCTCAATGGGAGCACTTTACAGTGTAAAGACTGTAAATTCTTTTTATTTTGATCTTGTAATATGAAAGATAATTCCATCTTCAACAATTTTGCTCAGTATTTCAGTCATTACAGTGACCCGGTTATTATACGTTTTTTAAAGGACAACCTTTTCTATTCATTGCACACATGCACAACCGCAGATGAGGGTTTGTAAGGTCTCTTTTAAAGCTATTTGGAGGCATCTGGTTTACATGGCAACCGAGCTATGCAGTGTCCCAATAAGGTTAATATTTACACCCCTCCGCATGTGAGCACTTTGGCGTGCACACACACACACACACAAAGACACACAAAGACAGTCAAGGGAATAAATCTAGTTGACCAGTCGATTACGGTTTTGGCTGGCGTGACAAAGGGCGAGCATGTTGCTAACACGTTCCTTGTCACTAGAAGGGCAGACACAAAGCCTCATTAAAATACATACAGAGCCAGTGTGGCTGTGGTGGGTGGGACGGATGCTCCATCAAGATGTAATTACAACAAGCCTGTCTCCTCCCATTGGCATCGCTCTCGCTGCCCTCCCCCCAGCGCCTGGACAGCACAATGGCAGGCCCCTTTATAGCCTGCCTGTTAAGGCCGTTCCCTTGCCGAGGTCACTGCCTAATCCTCGGGGAGTTCTCACATTGTGTTTTAGACGACTGGGGGGTCAAAGTGTTTGAAATGAGGGGGTTTAGTTAAACATCTATTAGGCGCTCCCAGTGTGTTGTTGTGCGCTTGATTTACGCACGAGGCTGTTGTGCTCAGCTTTCCTCGATGCTGCGCACCGTATTGGGGCTTGTATGTTTTCCACCGATCCCCGTCAAGCGCGCGCGTCACGAGCAGGTCGCCGTAGACAAAAAACGGCCCTCCCGCGTGGAATATACACGTTTAAAAAGCGATTTGACCCACCGGTCGCCTCAACGCACATCGGTGCGCGCTCATTACGTGCGTTTGTCATCCCACACGGACACAATGAATATGTCCCTGCTAAACCGTAGCCGTGCCAGGTGTTTTGCCTCTGCCACCACCGAGAGGCACCGTGCTGCGGGCAGAGCTCCACCAAAGAATGAAGGAGTTGAAAGTGGTGGCGAGCTGCAGGACAAGCGTGGCGCGTTAGCGAGGCTGACATTCAAAGAAGAGCAGGGGTGTCGTCACCAATCCCACAACCCCCCGCTGCGGCGAAGACATTTTAACAGGGTGGCCGAGGGCTTTGATACGGCTCCTGTGATCCTCGCTGGCGTGTTTTTCAGTAAAGCACAAACACACACACACACACACACTCGCACAGAGGACAGGCCACCGCCATTATATACCGACTGAAACGTGGTCCTCTTCATACATTCCAGATTTCTTCACCATTATGTCAGTCTAGAAATCGCCCCGTATTAAAGGTGCTTGTATGGAAATGTGTCTTTTTCTTTCAGGTTGGGTTCTTGTCATCATACCTACACTTGGTTTGATTTCTGTTGCCTATTACTGAAAAAAAGAAATACAGTACACAAGAATATATTAGATGAAATGGTTTCCATGTCCCCATTCCTCTCTATTGTCTACTAGGCGTTAGAGTAACTGTGGTAACGAGACGGAAAATAATCAAAATATGGAGCCATGCTCATAACAACCAGTAATGGCAATGCTGTCTCTATAACAGGGAAATGTGACTGCGAAGCAATAAGCTGTAATGCAGGCCAGTGAATAGATGGCGTGCTCTCAAGACTAAAGGCAAACCAGCTCCACTAATTACCGAGGCGCTACAATCATTTCTGTGAGCAAGGGCTACAGAATGGTTGCCGATTACTTCACACTCCCCGAACCAAATGCTTAAGATAATGACCAGTTACTAATTGGTGCTTATACCTTATATCAGTTTGTGCAGAATATAATTGCAGCTATTATGGCTCTAAATAATCGTCGGAATTAGCATCTTTCAGCAAAAAGCTCAGCTAAATAGAGGTGTGGAGCATTTTCCAGGAAGAGGTCACTGCCGATGTGGCGTCGGTTGATTCATCATTAACTAGAGGGCTCAGGGCAGAGGCAATGCCTTTATGCTGCTAGATGTCTGCATCTTCTGTACCAGATAATTGAGCTACTGATGTCCATGTTGGGCAGTAAGTACTGTAGTTACTGTAATAAATTTACTTTTTTCAGTAACTAGTAGTGTAACTAATTACTTTTCCAAAACAGTAATAATATTACAATTACTAATTACTAAAGAAATGCTGCATTACTGCATTACAAGAATGAGATTTCTGGTCCTAGCAAATTTAGGGTAGGATAATTGAGCCAACCTGTCCAATCATCTGGTTTGAGAGACTGCAATGTTTTACTTTGGCTGATTGTTGACTACTAAGGTTAATTATTGTTCTAATAAAGGGGATTCGATTCTAAAATGAGCTGGCTACACAGATTTTTCGGAAATGGCAAAACAGGGTAGTGATTGTGAAAGTAACATAGTTATGTAACTAGTAATGTAACTAATTGCTTCTACCACCCAGTAATAAGTAAAGTAATATCATTACTTTTTGAAGGATCAATAAGCAACAAGTAACTTATTACTATTCCTGAGTAACTTGCTCAACACTGCTGATGTCCTACATCCAAGTGTTGTGTGTGTGAACTGGTATGTACATGTTTTACGGTTCCTCTGCATTACAGTACTGTACTTACACAGTACTCATACAGTATACTTGTGTCTGTGTGTGTGTGTTCATTACGTGTGTATGTGAGTTTTCATGTGTCATACTGTATCTTTTGTTGTTTGTGTTCATCTGTCAAAAAATCAATGTGTCTGCCCCTGTGAACCAGGGGTTATCCAGCACCTTGTGAACTCCAGGATTTAACCTCAGCCAGTCCTGCACTGGGTACAGTATATGGCCTTTTTGTGACCTATTATATGTCGTATGGATTTGAAGATGTTTTTTAAATCAATGGATTCCAACACTGTAGGTCTGTGCAGCTTCCAGACCGTTGTGTTCTACTTTTCAGTGTTGTTATTGAACGATAAATGGTTTTGACATTAGTCTAACCTTAACTAGGTATGAGATACACAGTTTTATTGATCCACATGCTATGATGCAAGTAAACAAGGCCTTCTCTTTATTCAGCAACATGTATTAACGATTGACTATGTGATTATTGGAAAGTCAATACCTTTCAGTGTACCTATTAGTTTGTGTGTGTGTGTGTGTGTGTGTGTGTGTGTGTGTGTGTGTGCGTGCGCTGGTGGACTGTATTCCATGCTGCTCCCCCCATGCTGCAGTGGGTCCTCACTTCCCAAGTGTCTAAAGCGGCCGTGTTCTGCGGCCTCTGTCCGCTGCCCGGTCCCCCTCACACACCCTTGCTAATGGCCGTGACCACAGTGCCCACTCTGTGGACACTCTGCGGGACCGGGCCGCGGGCCAGGCACCGTCAGGGGGGAGGGCAGGTGGTGGAGGCCCAGGGGAGGAGAGACTGCTGTGGGAGAACGGGCGGACTGAAGCGGGGCAGAACACCCGGCGCGGCCTGCCTCTCTGCACTCGTGTCACGCCCGCGGCCACAACCTCCCCTCTGTGGCCGTCAGAACGCTCCCTCCCAATTAGCACTAATAAGCCACTATGTAAGGATGAGCGAGCCCACTGTGGCCAATCAGCCACGCCGCGTGCACACACACACATACACACACTCAGATGCAATGTCTCTCTCTCTCTCTCTCTCCCTCTCTCTCTCTCTCTATCTCTCTCTCCCCCCCTCTCTCTCTATCTCCCCCCCCCCCCTTTCTCTCTCTATCTCTCTCTCTCTCTCTCTCTGCACATCGTCGGCCCATGGAATCCCGGGAGCACAGCCCCGCTAATAGACCCAGGAAGCCCAAACGCATCTCGTTCCCAGCAAACAAGTGGCGGTAAAGAGGCAAATTAATGACAAGTCGTTTGAAGGGTTTGTCGGAGAATAATTTTACTTTTGGCGTTTCACCACCACTAAGGAATTGATTAGATCCCCGCTCAATCAAAGTGGTTGAATCAATAAAGACAGGGAATAAACAGTGGAGGCATGCGCCAGCCCAATTTATTCCCAGCATAATTTTAACACAAGAGTCAGGCAGAGAGAGAGAGAGAGTGAGAGCATCAATTTACAGCTTAAAGGGATGCTCCTCCAATTTTGTGTGGAGTTCCCCTTGTGGTTAAAAACAGCATTGCAAAAACATGCTTTTAAAAGTGCATGCCTCCCTCACACTCTATGCTCTATTTCCAGTATGGTTGTAGGGGAGCTTTAACAGTACTGAGGATGGGTCAATGTCAATGTGAGTAGTGGTAGATTTACATTTGCTGCTGTTTTACTTTGTTGGTGGTATTATGACCATTTGGATGCCTAGAGATAGAATGCAGCCCATGGTACAATACAAGCATTGTGCTGAATGGAAACTTCAACTATGAATATATGCATTGTTATGATACAATAATAAATACAGAGCACACACTACAGGACAATTAGCCCGATTCTGTGCTCGATTTTCCCCTTCCAATGCCAGTCAGCAAAGGCCCATTTGTTCGTGACCGATCGATTATGCTGTGGTGTGGGCAGTGAGGTGCTTTGATGTTTTAGTCCAGACAGGCAGTGTAAATGTATTTTCTTACAGACTACAAACACAGCAGGAAAACAACAGTAGGCTACTCTCTTGTTTAGTAATACTACTACTGATGGGAGTAGTATTATGCCTAGTAGCCTACTCTCCACTATGAACAACAGAGCGAGCAAGACAGAGAGAGTGAGAGCAAGTGAGAGATAAATAGCAGTATTATAATTACCCAACCTGGACCCTGCATCTCCCCGGAAGGGGGTGCACCTGATGTCATTTAGATGGTAGGCCTATTCATATAGCAGGGGGTCTGGGGATCCTTCCCCAGGAAATTTAGAAAATCGTAACACATTTTGGTGAATTTCTATGCACCAATTTGTGCTTTTTTCCGCAAGGGATCCTGGGAGGGAATATCCTACGGTCTTTATAGGGTGCAATATATTTGCAGTTGCATATGTGGTTTGCAAGTTTTAACACAGAAATTCATATTTTTCCTTTCCCCCAGACCTGACTTGTGCAGGGCTCTGCCAGACACTGTGCTCTTGACAGTTCATAGACACCATTCCTGTAGTGTGGGGGGGACGCCAAGGACAGCCGAGTAAGCAGGCAGTTGAGCTGTCCGACACAGACAGATAACTCGCTTCTTGCAACAGGTCCATTGGGAGCCACGGTGACGTAAAGCGATAGCAACAATTAATCACAAATCACAACAGAAGCCATAGTGGCAACAGTAGAATTATGTTTTTTAATTCAATTGTGGCGGGAGAATAATTACATTTTCATGCCGTCTCCGCGACTTGCCCACTTGTCGACTTGCCTTTTCAGTTTTTTCTTTATAACATTCTGAAGAAACGATTGCATAAGCTTGTCCGCTATGTTTGTTTACACTAAAGTCATTTGTTATTTGTCACGGGAGATGTGCCAAATTTCTGGTTTTGGCATCTGGGACTGGGTTGTTGGTGTATGGTATGATGTTTTGGCCAAATCGTTGTCCTAAACACACATAGCGACCAAAACAGTAAAACCGATTTTTATCGTTAGGTGTGTGGTCTCTTACAGTACGTTTTGTAAATTGATAGGGTCTTCTAATGTGTACCCGGCATAACCTTTATACTGTCACAAAAGAAAGACGCTGAATAATGCCTTTGCCTGCATTCAAAGTCGACACAGCAAGACTTAGTCAAGCTCCGCTGTGCTCGCTTGTATATTGTTGTCTGCTTGTCCCTTGTCATGTAGAAAGCAGACGGGGTATTAAAGGCAGATTTTGCCCTTAATTTTAAATGTGCTGCTGAAGATTAGAGTGTCTGCCAAACACTGTGGAAACACTTAATTGATTTCCTTTGGACTGTACACCTATAGTGTCACTCTTGTAGAGCGCGGCACCCGCTTGTGCACATGCACACAACACAAACGCACACATAGAGTACAACCCTGGCCCCGTTGATGCCAACACAGGCCTGCCAAGTGCCTCATTAGTATTCACAGTGGCGGCATTTGCCAGCCTGAGCGTTGCCATGGTGATGCTGCCCACACAAGTGATGATAAATGATGCTTTCAGCTCCTCTGTCATCCCCACAGCAGAGTGGGTATAGCCGAGGAGCTCCTGGGCAGGGCCCCAGCTACAGCGGTGGCAGACAGGGCCTCAGCCCAGCAGCACGCAAGCCTTCCACTGCTGTAAGGCTTGGGTGCAGGCAGGGCAGTGCTGGATAAGAGGGTTGGTGTGGTCTGTATTTGTGTGGGGATGCGTGAAGAGAGGCATGGAGGTGTGGAGGGATGTGTGGGGAGGCATGTTGTCAAGGAGTGTGTGCTTGAACTTGTAATTGTTTTGCTGGAATAGTGATGTCAACTTTTGTTCTGCTCAAGTGCGTTTGATTTCTGCGTTTGTCATTGTTGTGATACCGCTGCCGTGCACTTACTACTGACTTGACGAAATAGAGAATAGAGAGCTAAGAAAATGCCATCTGATGCTATATATTGTACTGTATACTTTAATATACAGTACTGTAATAACAACTATATGTTGTTTTTTATGTTTATCAAACGTGCATATTTTTGTTGTTTTTCCTGAATTTGAATATTTTATAAAGTACATGAAATATATTATGGGTAGAATATTAATAAATTACTATATGTATTCCAAATATAGCAGTTTTATTCATACAAAATAAAAAGCCTTCTTATAGTGATTCTCACCAACATCATGAAAATGTTTTTATTAGATACTGCAAGACAAACCTTTTGAAATGTATAAATGAATCCTACTGTAAGTGTAATTTCAACAAGCATTGTAAAAAATGCAACATCAAAAGACTACAGAGGCCACAACTGGCTAATTGTGTTGTGTTGAGCTCTTATCAGGCCTGGAAAACATTACAGTGTATGTGAAGTGAGGGTTATGGTCGCCTGCAGGTAGCCTACTCTAATACAGATGCATATCAAAAGGGACATTGGGGATACTGTCCTAGTTAAATCCTAGAGAAAGACTTCCCTATTCCCACATTAGGGAGCATGGATATGTAGAGCATTAAATGTATGGTCATTCTTCCTACCTTTGAGCTCAAATAAAAACAGTTGCCTTACACATAGAAATGCCTTGTGAAGCAAAGCGTAGTGGGTGTTCCCCACTTTGCTATTGTTCCTGTTAACGGAGCAGGGGCTGTGTAGAAGTATCATATAATTTTTTCACACACACAGAGAACGGTAAGCTAGTGACATGCAAAGAGATATTTGTTGAATTTAGCAAACAAAAGGTCTATTAGCTTGCCTTGAAAAAGCTGACTTTACTTTTGACCCTGCACTCACACCGCCAGTGATTTTGTAGCTGGCTGTATACAGGTCGCTGGTGGGCGTGTTTGCTCCGTCGCTGGTGGGTGTGTTTGTCCTGTCACTCAAAGAGGTACGTTAGTGTGTCTGCCTTGCTACACACGTTAGCTAAACAAACTCATGAACCAACATATAAATATATGTCCCGGTAAATGAACAAGCATACATTTTCTCCTCCATTTTCGATCTTCAAGAGGGAGGGGCGTCGCCGATACACATCTACTCTTATTGTTAGTTGTTCAACTTTCCAAGTCGCTGGCCGCTTTGAATCTGACTGTAGCTGGCCGTGTGAGTGCAGGGTTAGGGTTGATTTGAGATCAGACTGGTGTCAAATAGGTTGATAGAATATCTCTGTTTGATGTATAGTGTAGTTTTTTTTTTGTGTGTGTATCCAGTCAACAACATAATGATGATTATATATACTATATATTATATATTGATTATATACATATTCTTCAATACAATGCTTACAATTGAGCCTATTTGTAGCGGACACACTGCATTGTACACTTCCATCTTTAGGTTTAGTTGAGTTCCCCTAGACTCTTACTCAGCACTCTTCAAGACCCTTTGTTAAATTCCACACTAGGTTATGAATACGAAGACTCGATCGGGAGGAACCCTCCTCTCTCCAACCTTGGCATGTCGCTGTAAATAGCTTCTAAAGATGGCCTTAGCCCCCCTTCCCCCCCAGATCAAGCCTGATTACCCATCTCTAGGACACTAAGAAGGGACGACTTCAAAAGGAGCACAGGCCATCGAAGGGGATCTGTATCCTCGGCCTTGTGCCCTAGCAGACGGTGTTAGACCGCATCGTCTCAGCCAGGGGGTTGCTGGCTATTAGAAGATAAATGTCTTTCCCTGCTGCATTATTCATGAGGTGGGAGGGGGAGTTACCAGAAAGGGAGCAGACGCTTAGCACAGCAGTAGATCCCAGATCTCAGGCCCCGGCAGTGCCAAGGGCCCAATACTCTGTCACCCCGTGCAGCCATGGGTGGGGTGGGGGAGGGGCATCTGCAGAGAGAGAAACAGAGTGAGGTAGTATTCACAAATGTGTGGTTAGTTATACAACAGACGCAGGTCGGCAGCTCACACAGACAATGTCTGAACATGGTCAGTGCGCACACAAAATCGCCCAATGTTTTGTACACACTTTTCAGCCACACCCATGGACAGAGTGCCACCACATAATGGATCACCAATGTTAAAAAGCAAACAATTCTGAACATATTGCACCTCAGAAACAAATGTCCTTTAATGTCTGTTATCTTTAATAAAAACATATTAAGATGGCAATCAGTGTTACTCAATTGAAGTTGAGTCTTTACACCAGTCTTACATAAAATCGATAATTGCACCCCCCCTCTCTCTCGCTCTCTCTCTCTCTATATATATATCTATCTATATATCTCTCTCTCTATATATATATATATATATATAGAGAGAGAAGGGGGTGCAATTATATATATATATATATATATATATATATACAGTATATAATGTCATATTCTTTGACAAATGCAGCTGTTAAATTCAACTTTCATTGGCAGCAGTTTTATTTTCGTGAGTTAGAATAGCATATGCTGTCTATCTTTATCCAACAAAAACATTTATTGTGCACGGCTCATGATAGCAGACACTACCTGTTCATGTTTTAATGAAATGTTTTCCAAATTGTCTCATAATTGCTCATAATTGAACACACTGTGCAATTTTGCTGTTACATGCCAGCTACTGTTTGCTGATAATATCATGCTGGCGTTTGTTTGCTTCTATCAACTATTACTCTCATTTTCACCATTCATTACATGATACTGTTGTTTTTCCCAAAAAATTAATGAATGATTAACACTCAAAAAAAAAAAGAAAAACCTCTTAGAGGGCGACAGGTTTATTTATTTGCAATTTATTTATACTTTTTATGATGATAACAACTCAATAACATTACACAACTCTCACTTAAGCCGTGATTAAGTTCAACCACATGTGTACCGTTTAGTGCCATTCTCAAAGAACAATCTACAACTCCTCTCCATTAAAAAGTGCTTTCCCTTTGGCACAAGTGGTTCCTATTGCTCATATATACAGCTGAGATACATTGTTGCGGCATAAAATGCACACCCGGGCTTTGGAGAAAAGACCAGCTCCGTGACAGAGTAGAGGGTGGTCCAAACACGTCAGTTCTCAGGGCTCCACGCTGGGACCATTTGTTTCCATACAAGAGGGTGGGAAAAAAAGAATATGAGGAGGCTGGAAGATGTGGGAGGTGTCGAAGTGTGTGCATGTGTATGTCTGTGTGTATGTGCGTGTGTGTGTGTGCACTTGGACAGATGAGTGTGTCTTATCTATCTGTGTGTACATGTTTATTTGTGGATCGCTATTCTTGCCCCGCCACTCTACACATTCTGCCCTGAATTAGACACAAGAGACAAAAGGCTCATATTTGCGCGAGCATGTCAAGGATTACTTGTTCCATTGAATGTGTTCCTCCATTATCTGCTTATCATTCTCTGTGCTCTTTAATCTCTTTCTTGTCTCTGCTCAATGGCTTCCTCTCACTGTCTCCCCATCACAAATGTAGCCTTTCTCCACTCCCGCCCCCTGACCACCCCCCCTCTATTTTTTAACACTTACAAAACTGAAAAGGCCTGGCCCGGTCTGGGCCACCTGGAAGCACCAATGGAGCTTTCTCCCAGGCCTGGCTCCCCGCCACTAGCCAGCTGTAGCATTGTAAGGAGCCCATCTCAGTTAATTCCATGCATCGCAATTGTTGCCGGGCCCTGTTTACAGCCACCTCCTACCCCGCCTGGGTAGCCTCTCCGATTGTCCCGGGGCCTCCCTTGTTTAATACTGTTTTGCAAGTTATTAAGCCCTGGAAGTCCATTAATCACAGTTCATGGGCTGTGTAAGCCCACACAAGGCCGGGAGAGGTGGGGGATGGGGGGGCACACTCACTCCCCTCAATGGGCGTAGACGGTGGTCCATTCAGATCCCTAACGAGATCATTACCACTAACTAAATACAAACCTGACCCTGTGACCCGCTGGGAAATTACGCAGGCGCTCCCCTGTGCAAGACATTAACCTGGGGGGGGGGGGGGGGGGGGGGGGGGGGGGGGGGGGGGGGGGGGGGGGGGGGGGGGGGGGGGG
>JAODTR010000015.1:3769873-3782395 GCA_025399935.1 Amblyopsis rosae
CTATGACATGACATATTACATTTGATAAGCCTATAGTAACGTCATTTGGGGAAAACGAGGGGCTGGTCCCAAAATACAAAATCCAGCCTCATTGTTATTTTGATAGGTTATCATAGGTCTGTGCTATCCCAGATAATGAGCAATAACCTGCACTTCAGCAACAGGAAAGACGTGCCAAGAACGCACGGCGATTACAATCAATTAAGACTGATGACAAAGCCCCAACAATAACCCTGTGTGTGTGTTTGTGTTTTGTGTAATCAACATCTGTTGTGCGAAGTAACCTCCCCCTTTCTCAGAATGGCCCACTTCAGATAACGAGTGTCACACGAAACCGCAGGGCAAGAGCTGATTTTACTCCTCTTTTGCTTTGCACCTCCTATCTGTCCTCCTCTCTCACAGCCCTCTTTTCCCTCTTCAGCCTTTGGAGACATCTGTTGTGCGGAGCCTTAGAAAATAGAGAAGCTGTTTCCCAACAGTGTCTGTGCGGAAATGTTGTGAGCACTTTGTGGGGCAATGCGGCTGAAATAGAACACATTTCCCTTTATTGAGAATAGACTCCATGTTTACTATTCAGACTCTAGATACCACACAGACACACGCACACACACACACACATACGACTGCCATTCTGCCTGACTTGACTAATAATAATAATAATAATAATAATAATAATAATAATAATAATACATAGAAAATCCATAAAGTCAATATAATATTAGTGACTAAGGAGGATACGGGGCCATTTTTAAAATGATATTCTGTATATATGTTTTCTTTGTATTTGGGCAAAACCATACAAATTAAATATACATAGGGTTTAGGCGCCACCTCCTGGTAAAATGAATCATCTTTCCCCAGCATATAAAGAAAGTGTCTTCAACATAAAGTAATACACGGCTGGTAGCGGTAGGCCTACTAAATAGATAATTTTGGAGTGTTCATTTAGTTTTGCTGATTATTCATGTAGATTCCTCAGAAAACATGTTTTCTCAAGTGTACAATAATATAAAGAACAATGTATTTGACAATATCTTGTGTGGTTTTTCTTGTTGAAGTGAAATGTTGAATATAAATAAAGTAGATTGAAATAAAAAGCCTTTGTAAAGGAAAATATATTTAGTTTGCTATCCAATGAAAGTAGGTAACCTGCAATTAACACACGTTAACAAACAATATCATTATGCTGTAATATACAGTATACTATATATATATATATATATATATATATATATATATGCATATCCAACATACATAAGGGCCTAAATAAAACATAACAAATATATGCAATCAGTTAAGTCTCATTACAGTTTAGTTTGGTCTCATTCCACTTTCTTAATAATACCGGTTGATTTTATGAGCAAAGCACATTTTTTAACATTCACTATTAAAATAGTAGGCCTATCTCCTACAGAAAGTGAGACAACGGTCAGATAGATGTAAGAGTTCACGACGACCCTAAGCTTTACAGTGACACGTCTGAAAACGAGATTTAATTTGTGGGGTTTGTAAAACGCCAGGTGGCGCTAAAAATAACCTACCCTGTGGATACTGGTCGGTCGCGAGATACTTCATGCAGTTCTATGTGATCGTGCTACTACCTTCACATTTGTAAAAATTAATAAATCAAATAATACCGAAGAGGTAATCGATCATGTGGCGGGTTGTCTGGAAAATACACAAAACACATACAGCCTTAAAGGAGCATTTCTGTATTTGGTTTTTACACCTATATGGGGTAAATGTTGCACCTAAATATTATTTGCGATAGTTAATAGCATAATGTAATTGTATAAACAATGGGGCAGGCACGGGTTTGACAGTGGATCTTTACAGCTGTACTTCCGTGTTTACAACACACAAAACAGGAGGAGACTAACGCGCGACGTATGTTTACCGAGCAAGCATAGAGTCGTGTTGAGGAAAGTGACAGTGTCACACAGCAGGCTTATTGTATGGTAAGAAATAAATAATTCCCGGTTCCACAATTGCATTTTACAGCGGAATGTTCACTCGAAGGGGACATGGAGACGTCAAGAAATCTACACAGAAAGTTTTGGACCCAAAGAAGGATGTATTCACACGAATGAAACACCTTCGATCACTGTTAGGTGAGTGAAATGTCACCGAGCATTGAATGCTGCATCGCAGGGCTAGTTGTGCTAGCTCGCTCACATCAGCCGACAGTTAACGTCAACGGTGGCTGGCTGGCTGGCTGGCTGGTGTTTGACTGTCACTGCTGTGCAAGCTAGCTGCACATCACTGGACAACATTAGATATCATCTTTGCAGTTTATACACAGCGTATGCCACGTTAACAGCATATCACACGATTTATTGTGAGAAGGCATGACTGCTAGCTTAAGTGTATGTTAACGTTGTACCATATAGGCTAACTAGCCTGCTAACGAAGCTAGCGTTAGTCTTGACATGTCGCGGTGCAATGTTTGGCGAGAATTTCGCTTAGTTAGGTTTAGATATTTATTACTTTCTAATGCACACACGGTAACACCCAGTTTTAAGTGCGATAGGTCGTATGTTAATAACACAGTTGTACGATTACTTGGTAGACACAATGGGAGAACACCTGTTTGTTAGTAGGTCGATTGCTGTTTGTTTTTGTACACTATGTATGAATGAAATATTTCAGAATTATGGGAGTTTTTACATTTTCCCCATAAAAGTCAGTTAATGTCACAATTACGGTGTACAAGGCGATACTATGAATTATAAATTCTCTCTTACATACAATCCAAATTGCATTTAATTCTAAAATACACATTATGGTCTTGCAGGGTTTGGCTGTGGTGTTCAAATTTCCACATACCGGTAGCATGCATCTGTTGCTTGTCAGATGAGACGTTTAGTGTACATACAGTATATCAGTTGTATGCATTAAAACATGCACATATTTAAGAGACTTGTATCGAAAGCGCACACTTGCAATAACGCCTCATTTGTTCTTATAGCAAAGCTTCAATGCCAAGACCAGTGCAGTCAGGCATGACTCAATATACTAGGACAGCCTGTTTCTTCACTATGTTTTCCTTGCCCTTATGTTCAGTTAAAGATAAGGCCAGCCTATTTGTCCAGCAGCTGATAGTAGGGGCTGCAAGTGTCTGTCCACCCAACTGGTGGTTTATTATTTTAAATTTTTTTGCAGTGTTTTCAGCCAAGGAAGGATTTCCTTTTGGCGCTGCTGGTTCCTGCGTGGACAGGAAACAGTAATGAGAGATGGGGTGAAGTTTACCACAGACCAGGGAGTAGAAGAGCTGGCATTGTTTTATTGCTCACATAGGTGATGAAGTTGTCTTTACATTAGGTGGCTGAATAGTCACTCTGACTGATTATGTTTATATGCACACGATATTCCACTACTTAATTATTTGTAATATGATCTTGTTATTATTGACATTAGAATAATAGAGGTTTATGTATGTAAATATATCCATTTGGTTTTTGGTGGTGTTTTCATTAATTAGGCTACAGAAAACTAACCTACAGTATAGTATTACAGCAATACAGTATTATTAGTGTCTTTATTAGGCTAGTAGACAGTACTGCGTTTGTACAGTGCTGTACCTCACTGAGCAGATCTGTGGGACAGAGTGTGGAAGCTGCTGCATGTTAATTTTCTGGTCATGCCTGGCTGGCTGTGGCTGTTAATTACAGGAACCCAACCAACCACCTGATCGCACCCCCCCATCTCTGGATTGTGTAACAATGATGTTCATTAGACTCCCAAAACTCATTCTGAATTCACTATCTGGCCACAGTTTCATTTCCACTGAGTTAGCCCTGAAGGCAATGGTGTCCAGTACCGCAGCAGTAACATAGGAAGCCCTGTACATTTTGTGCCACGTAGAGTGCGCTTTTCCTCCCGTTTATTATTCTTGTCCACTCTCCCCTAGTTGTGACAGGCGTAGGGGCAGCTGTACGAGTAGTGTGTTTGATTGTCTTACTGGGCAGGAACGCTTAAAGAAAAAAGGTTAGTATTTTGGGATGTGGAAAAACTATAATCTAAGTAAAGTAAATGGTCAAAAACTAGGTATACTATCAATGGATGGTCAGTGCAGGATCTGTTTTATCTGATGACACTCTGCTCTGTGCATGCTTGCATGTTGCAGGGTCAGTAGCTACTATGTGGATTCCAAGGAGAGATTAAGCCAAAGAGTAGACGTTGGAGCACTACTGTAGCTCTCACTGGTCAGTGAGAAATCACAGCAGTAAGTGGGTGATAATTGCATGCTCTCGTCTCTTCATGCTCGCAGTTTGAGTGATGCCAGGGTCAACAAGAAGGGTCGTTGTTATCAGACATCATCATGAGGCCAGGCACTGCGGGTGGGTGGGTGTGCACAACCATCAGAAAGGTCCTCAAGGGAGGTCCTCCGCCTGCCTTGAACTAAAGGCTAAGGTCTCTCGACTTGTGTTTCTCTCCTTTTTATAAAACACAGGGTAGAGATGGGCATAACTTCAGGCACTTTAATCCAGAGCTGTATGTGCTGGATATTGACACTTTGTGCGTAGATGTTATAATTGCCATAATAAAATCAGTAAGTAATATGCTTAAATTATCACTATATCTTTCTAGCTCTTTTTTGCGATCAAATGTTAGGCTACTACGGTATGAGTTGTTAGGTTGTGTTACATGCTTGTTATTTAGACAATCAAGAGATAATTATCTTAAGTTCTCTCCACTCAGGCCATCAACCAAACAGAATGTAAGCTCATCAATAGAGTCCTCCTTTCATCATATCAAAGAACATCCCTGCATTCTGCACCATTATGCACCAATGGAAGTTTTATGTCCTTTGAAGTTGACTATACACATATTGTGCTTAACTGCCCTTAGAGAAATGTATTTGAAGGAGAATTTGCATACCATTTACATGTGCATTTTCCCTTACCTTAAATCTGATTTAGAGGCATGTACTATTGTATTATAACTAATTCTAATCTATTGTGATTCATGCAAACCTCACAGCAGTCTTGAAACAGAAACCTTTATTCTGTGGCAGGTTAGTGTGGAAACAATTTTAAGATGAACCAAACATGGCAACATTGTACATTAGCATGCAATCCTTCACTATTTTCTGCTATACAGTACAGTATCTTACACACTAGCCCAATTTACAATGGGTTAATAATAGGAACTGCAAATGTACAAACTGCTAATTCTGTTGCAGAACATTTGGCTCTGCTTCTGAGGCTGACTGAGACTCAATCATTTCTTATGTGCTGAATTCGTTCTTTTTATGTTGCATTGTTTTTTTTTAGCAGCCAATGCTTTGGATAAATTTAAGGCATGGGTCCTTTTAAATTATGGTGACTGTGTAGAGAACCTTCTTGAATTTGTGTGACATATTGAATGTGGAAAAGAAGCATCAACAGAGTATATTACACGTGACATCTAACTTTTAGGCTACTTTAATACCTCTTCCATCAGTGTTGACAATTTGTACTGCGCTTCTGTTTTACAGATCCACTTTGTGTATCTGTGCCTTGTGTTTATGAGAACAGGGCTGTAAGATCATCGTCAGATCTCAGTGCTGCTTGAGCATAAGAGAATAACTTAGTAAAAACATAATGTTTTTTCCACCATTTACTACAATGGCTGACTGTTCTACTTCTAACAGTCAATATTGCTCAATTGCCATTGCTCATAAACAAATACTGGTAGGTCTAATAGTGGATAGCAGTGGTTATATGCCTTAGGCTCTATACCTAAAAACTGCTATTAGTATTGACCTAACTACATTTTAATCCTTAACAACTGCAACTCCCATTATGTCTGACTTTGCTATTACATTATATGCCTGACTTAGATTAAGTACAGTAAGTCATGCTGAGCTTATATTTCACAACATGGAATCTTATCTTTGGTTGCTAATGCTAAAATAATGATGGAGGGCAGGCTTTGCTTATTAGATTCTACCTTATTTTTCCTACCTACTGTACCTACCAAATATTTACTAGCCTGGCTCCACCCCTGCTATTTCTCTCAGATACATTTTTGCAGAGATTATAGTTTTGAAATCCTGTTTGCATTAGTGTTCGTTCAGCCACTCTAGATGGCAGACCAGTGGAGGTGGCTACTGTAAGTGTGATGATGTTGCAGACGAGCATTTTTTCAATGGCATTGGTGGTAGAGCTAGATGAAGCCATGCGAACAGCAATGCAGATTGGTAATGGCTGCGCATAATACAATAGTTTCAGAATTAACCAGAGGTCTACGACACCCATTAGGAAACGATCCCCAATGGAGGGTGAACAGACGTTCTCTGAAGCTGGCAGCATCATGATCACAGTATAAGGATGTTTTGTGCTATGGGTTGCAAACTGTGAATTAACTATAGCACATTTGCCTTTAGTGCTGTATTCAGATACTGTTGGTATTCATCAAAGCTGGAAGTGGACCAAACCTACTGTATACAGTATGTTTTATTGGTGGTGGTTGTGTTATTATTGACCCAGTTTCTGATATACCTTCTCCTAAATGTAGTACAGTCAGTCTGGTGCCATTCTTAGTTTAGCAGAGCTAGCCTTCACTTGCTTAAAGTCTGGGACACAGTGCCACATTAACTGCATCAAGTGTTATTATATATGCTAAATAAGTATGGTTACTGCTGAAAATAAACGGAAAGACTGAAATTAGTTATTAAAGCATTGTACTAGTGTTATGCCAGAGTTATATAGTAATGGCTGCCTTCTGACTTCCTGATGCGGACATGCTTACAACAAGGGTGTATTAGATGTTCAGTACGTGTAAGTCATAGGCTAATGAACAGAAGAGACTGAGACTACAGTGGTACTATTAATGGTAGTAGGTACTCTATAAATGTTTTGCCACCGGTAAAATCATCACTAACAGGTCACACAAGAAAAATAACAGGTAATTATGGTGATTTGGGTGAAATTGAAAGCCAGCAACATATTTGTTGTTTCATCAACCTAATTTGACCTACCAAGCCTGTGTGTTGAGTCAGGCACTACAAGGAATACACCTACTGTACAGTCAGTGTGTTCGGGAGGTGCTATTGTGTTGTCAGCACCAGTGACCAATCTCAGGTTTGTCCCCACAAAAAAAGCAGCTCTTTACTGGCCTAAAACCAGAGTCAAGAGATTATCACCGTCACATATGTTACTTTGGGCTTAAATTGTAAATTGCAATTAATGAAATGTTTTGTATTTTTGAAGAAAGCACCAAATCTCTTGACCTATTTCTGTTTAAGCCTCATGTGTGCCATGTAAATGTGTACTGTTAGTGTTCTAAGACATTTATTCTTGGAGCTGCTGTCCTGTTGAGGGCTACAGTAAGAGCCCAGTGTTGTGTGTGTGTGTGTGTTCTGATGTGGACGATATCCAAGTAATTATTACACAGTGGAAGTCAACGAAACCAGTTTGTCCAGTTACGCTGGTTACCTGGACTCAAGTTCAGACACTGTAGTGGTGTCCCAGTTCAACAGCAGCCAGATCCTAACAAAAGACATATCTTATTATGGTGCCTTCTATCAAGGCTTCATCTCATGCAGGTTTACACAGTGTTTCACCTTCTATGCTGTCTAGGCGAACTCTGATCTGCCAGTGTTTAAAGCCATATGGAAAATAGGCACAGGCATGTTTTAATGTGGATTCGTTACAAACTGTTTATTCATTACCGGTACTCTGTTATCAAATTCCTAGTGGACATATTTAGGTTTTGTTGGAATAATTTGTCTTTGTACTACAGCAATTGCCAGTTTCAATCCTAGCTTGACACCCTAAATGTATAAAGTCAAATGTTTCAAGGCTACCTGAAGGTGTAGTTGCCAGTTTATCTCCCAAATGCTAACGATACCTAGGCTAGTCCCTGTCTGACCTGTCCGCTAATGTTGAGATAAAGTTAATCCCTCTGCCATTGCTATCATGCTGGCCCTTCGCATACCCTGCTCTTTCTAGGCTGATGGCTGTGCTTCAAGCTGTTACACAGCTAGATGCTGGCTGTGAGTTAAGAGGCATTTGTGCCATGTTTGCCTCAGTGGCATTGTAATGAAATCATGTTCACCATGAGCCTAGTTGTTGCAGTGAAAGCCATGCCATTTTTTAGTAATTGACTGATCCCAAGCCCCGCCCCTTTCACCTGTCCAACCTATTGTTACTGTAACTAGGTTGGACAAAATGGCATAGTAGCAGGGCCATGTCGCACCATCTCCCTTCACTCCAATGGACCGTTTTTTTCACAGCAATGGCGGATCGTGGAGCCTCAAAATAATTCCTGGAAGTTAGCCTAAATACTAAAAGTACCCTTTAAATGTTATTTTAAATGTAAATCGTTGCATTTATTTACTACTAATTACCGTTGACAATTTCAAACTTCTGTTGGCGTAACTCTGTTATTTCAATGGCTCTGCATAGTGTAGCTATTACAGCAAAACGTAAAGTTTACAGAATTTCTGTCAGATTCCAGAAATGCTCAACAGGCGTAAAGGGGCGGGCTTGGGATTGGTCAATTGTCTTTTGTTCAATTGATTGTTGTTAAGATGGCTCCTTACATGAGTAATGATTTGATGATGCCACGCAGTAGCATTTATTACCTGTCGTTTCACACGCTTTCTTGAGAGTCATTATAAACCTGTTGACGTTTCCCTCTAAAGTGTGGTTATTTATTATAGAATAGTTCCCCACGTTAAATTATAGCCCAGGTTGCGTTTCTGTCACCTCGCACGTACCGTGCAGATACTGGGCCATTTTGCTTCAGCATGACCTGTTAATCATCACTTTGGTTGAATACAGTGTTTGTTTGAGGAAGATGATACATGGCACAGCCAAGCCTGTTATTAATGCTCTACTTCCGGCCTCCACTCAGTGTGGCAACTCTAATTCTGCTGGCCCGGTCCACGCGTACAGGGCCATTTGTCAGCCCATGCACACTTAGCATATGAAATGGCTGAAGCTTTTATCAGCTCAAGCGAGCCATGAATCAGATCAGTCTCCTGTCAATATTGATAGAGCTGACTGAATGTCAATTGGCTCCCTGATAAGAGCCACCAATTTAACACAGCGTGCAATTAATTGAAATTGACATCCCTAGACGAGCGCCGCGGGGAGTCCATTCAGCAGTGCTACGAGCAGCTGTGTGCTATCTGGTCTGAAATGAGGCTCACATTGCCATAGCCTACTACTCAACTATCTCTGTAAGAGACGCATCATGTGACTCACCTTAGCCTCAGGTGGTTGGTTGCCATGGATTTATGATTAACCTCCTTTTATATGTAGTTAAAAAGTTGCCTGCCTGCATTCATTTGTTGATAACTATAAACTGTTCTTTATACTTCTCGTCTCTCATGTTTCCTCTTCTGTTCATTGTCTTTCCAGTTAAGTGACACTGGTTTCATTAAAAGAAAGTTCTGCAAGAAATGGTGGAGATAAACTTTAGGATGTAGAATAAAGTCAGCAGTTTACTGTACTGCAGAAAGATTCTTGATATTATATAAAAAATAAAATAAAAACTCCTTCAATGCCATAGGATGCTTCCTCAGAATCCCCCCCCCCCCCCTTCTTTTCCTTCCGATGGACACACTTTGCCAAGGCTAGGATAGTGTTGTGTTGTGCACTCTGCACCACTTTGTTGGTGTTTCAGTTTTCAGGTCTGTGTAGCAACACTGCACACAGAATGAACAGCTAGCAGAAATATGTTTGGTGGATTTATGTGACAAATTCTGTATTAGCATACAATTGCTTACTTCACTTTAATTAATTATCCTCTAGCACATTTACTTTACCTAGTTAATTAAAGGTTTAATCAGCTATTGCAAGCTAATTGTAAGATACATTCCCCAAATATCTCCTGAAAACAAAAAGTTGGTACCCTGACTCAGATAATAGGAACATAAAGTGGCGAACACCGCTCACAACAATACAGCCATACAATGTGTATCAGAGGCGGCACTGCAGAGGGGTATTGCTTTGATTTGAGCTCGAAGTTGGCAAGCGTTCTCGAGTGACGGGCACTATTGAGTGAGATTGTGTTGTATTATAGTGTATCAATCTGTGACTCTGCAGATGCAGGGCTTTGATCATCCATGCTGCAGTTAGGTGTTTTTGACTGCAGTATTACAGACGGAGACACTAGTGCCATGCCTTTTGGCTGGGTGACTTCTTGGCTGGCTTGATGCTTGGCCAGCTGGCTGAGTGACACTGACTGACTGCCTGGTTGGAGAGCTGCTTGCCTGCCCACTTTCCTGGCTGTACACACTGCTGTTTTTGGGAAGGGAATAGCTCTTTCTATTATGTGTCTAGCCTCCGGCATGCATGCCACACAATATACTGTACACACCAACACAAATACATATTTTTCCTGGTACACTATCTTTCTTCCAGAGTCTGTTTAATTTTCCTGTGTGTGCGTGTTTGCATGTGTGAACATAGGGAAGGCCACTAGCATCTACCACGCAGCCTCTACATTAGCAATCACCTGGATATCTCCCGATCTGTATACCCCCCCTCCCTTCCCCAGGCAACCCTGGTCTGTTCCCTTACAGAGCCAAGTGTGTCTGCTCTCATTTAGCTATGGGGGTATTAAATGCTGTTTAACACACATAAATGTGACTTCTTGTCATCACAAGGCGAGCTGCCATCTGATTGAGCTTAAACGGCGTGCTGTGGGCGGATAAGCGTGGCATTTTGTTTTGACTGTGTAAATATGCCCCAGGCTTCAGCCTGTTGGATGACCTTCAACCGTTCAGCTAACAAACAAACATTACGTCACAGCAGATTCAGTACAGCGCCAACAATAATTCAGTAATCTTCGACATGGTGGTCTTATTTCACCAGTGTTTTTCCACGTTATACTGCTGTCGTGCATTTCCCACATCTCTCCCTGTCAACTGTTAATATGTTTTCTTTTACTGTTACTATTTATAATGAATAATGTTTCTGAAATGGGACTAAGGCACATCAGTTTCATAAGATGATAACTATTTCTGCTGTCAGTGGTCAGTGTTATAGTTAGTCAGCTATTGTAAGCATACATTGTTATTCAAAGTTCACAAAACTACACTCACACTATAGTACTGTATGAGCATTAGGTCTCAACTTGTAAGCCTATACAACTATGCTCGAGTTATTTTGCATAATATGTAATATGCTGTAACACTACAAACGTAATGATATGATAGGTCTACTGCCATGTTTAAGATGCCACGGACTAAATTAACACTGGTCCACATGCCTACATGATACATGAACATGTATACGCCATTAGATATTATCTTTCCATAAAAAAAGAAAGTTGTGACTGCTCAATCTGAAATGTAATCCTTCCTAGAATGGGCAATGTTATGTTATGCACCGTGTCAAGCTTTTAGAAGGAAAAAGGCCTAAATGGTGCACTGCGCACATATTAACATACCTCCTCAAAGTTTAGAGGGGGTGGCATACTTTTTAGCTTTTCAAAGGCTGAAAAAAGCAAGAGAAGAGATAGAAGCATAAACACACAGATTAACAGGACATGTATCAAAGGGATAGCCTATGTGCCTGAGGTTCATAACCCGGCCTGTAAGCGGAAACTAGGTTTACCGCCATTGTTAATCTCTTTTTAAAGTTTGGGCTTTCTTTTTGTGCCATGAATCACGTGATTGATTGTGTTTATTAATGATTGCATTGAGATTGGAATTATTGTGAATAGGCCACTGTGCTATACCTCTAAAAGCAAGTTGTTCTTTCTACTTTGATATTTCAAAACAATTATGAGAAATTTTCTATTTTTTCCTTTGGAATATTTGTCACTGATTGTAAATACTATTAGCCTATACTGTACATGTGCACAACCTATGCCAGAGCCAAGGCTACTTTACAAGGCTGGCATGGCAACAGTAGCCAAGGGGGATGATGTTCAATTGCATTGAATAGTGGACTACAGTAGCCTTATTTGGCTACAGAAATGACAAATTAACGATCAGGCCAAACAAGTAGATATTCAGTCATAACTCACAATGTACTACATCGGAAGGGGGGACGATATAGACCCCCCCCACACCTTTTCTCCACTTTTCTTGTTATATCTTTTCCAGATGGTGGAGTTGATAGAACCAAAGTTATGAGTAATTTGAGTCTGAAGTATCACTTAAATGCAATACACAATATTAATGCTAGTTAATCACCTACCCAATCAAACCGTGCAGGGAGGCTTCGGCACAATACATTGGATGCATCGTGTGGGATAAGTATAGATAGACAAAAGCAAGACAAGCTAAATAATGCCATACCAAAGTGGATTGCTACAAACTGCACGCCGATTAGTTTTTTAGAGGAAGAAAAATAAAACATAAGTAAAGGGAATAGTGCTGTTAAAACACCCTATTTGTCTGCATACCAAATGTTAATTGCACTTTTGATTATAGCAGTACTTTTACAATAAAAGTGCACAATACACTACTTTTGAATTCATTATTGAATTATGCGCAAAACAATGCAATTTATCTCGATTAATCGCATAAAATCATGTGATTAATCCCAATTTAAAACTTTTAAACATTTTATATAT